>JAJQOW010000451.1:0-112779 GCA_037975125.1 Latrodectus hesperus | reverse complement strand
TATATATATATATATATATATATATATATATATATATATATATATATGTATGTATGTATATGTATATATATGTATATATATATATATATATATATATATATATATATATATATATATATATATATATATGTATGTATGTATATATGTATGTATGTATATATGTATATATATATGTGCATATATACATATACATATATATATATATGTATATGTATATATGTATATATATATACATATATATATATATATACATATATATATCGAAAACTATTAATGTGCAGTATCGTTAAAGTTTTAAAGTTGGCAATGTAGAAGCTGAAAACTTGTTTCCAGAAATTAATTTATAGGTTGTTTGAAGGGATTAACCTCATTATTTACAATAAGAAAATAAATAAATAACACTATATTAATTTTTATTATTTTTAATAAAATTTTAAGCATTTTGATTCCCTGAATTATAAAATTTTTGATTGATAGTTGATTCAATCAAGTAATTAGTTGATTTTTTTATTGCTATTTAGCATATTATCTGGCCGCGTTCTACACATTGAAAAATGCTCAAATAACATGATATAAACTTAAATGCATGGAAATGTTCATATTGCTCCATTGGAATTATTAGTTTCGCTTTAACGGATGTCTAACACAAGGATTCTCAATTTCTTTTTGTCACGGCACACCTTTAACGATTACAAAATTTGGAGTCACAGAAAGAAAAAGATATGTTTCATAGTTGCTTACTAATCAAACGCTGACGAAAATAGTTTATGATAATAATTTTGAATGTAAAATAAAATAATATGTACTTCAAAACAACAGATTTTTCATTACTTTACTCATTAAAAAAAAAGCACTATAATTTTTATTATAATATTTCCGAAATTTGACAGCACACTTTAAGAAATGGCGGCACGCAAAAGTTGAGAAACACTGCCCTAAGAGGTAAGGTGCAAATTATCTAAATAATTTGCAGATTATACAGATAATTTGCACAATCGCTCTATTTAGTAATTTGCACTTTACTAACACTAACACACATATAAACATTGATAATAATATGGTAATGTATACTACAATAATTTTGTTTTATGTTTACAAAAATATCAATTCTAAATTTACGAGTATAGTATCTAAATTTTTAGATGGACATTTAAAAATTCCAGTATGTATGTACTAGGACAATTTAGAGAATTGATAATTCCTTTCTTTAAATGAAATTAATATATTTAATTTAATTAATTAATTAATTAAATATTAATACACAGGAGATGATCAAGTCTAATTTTAGAAACCTGAAGTACTTTTTTTAAACACCAGCGTGTAGTTTTAAAATAGGGCCATTTCTTGAATTATTACCCCAATATCCGCTATCCCACTTCCGTCTTAAGGAAAAAGAATAAAACCTGATCCATGGCCATCCAGAGTAAAAGTTAATATCCAGAAATAAATGCAATTCCCCATTGAGCTTTATTTTCTAGCCAGAGACGATTATTACGTTGGAATGTCGAATATCAGATTCTTCGGGCGGTTTTCGCTTTTCCATGCAGTTTTACGGTTTTCTACACGCATTTACTCGGTTAAAGGGAATTATGGGTAAAATATTAAGTGAACAGAATGTTTGTGTTTTTATAGAACAATGGCTCTTTGTGGAGACATTCGTTCTGGAAAGAGTGAGAAAAGTGCGGAGAATAAAAAGTCTTAAATAAAATGGGAATTAAATACTAAGTGTATAAATGCCATTAGATATGCTTTGTCAAGTATGTTTTTTATTCTTGAGAGAATGTTTATTATGATTAGAATTGGGTTTTTGATAAGAATATTAAAAAAAAACTTCAGAGAATTATTTAATAATTTAAGAAGTTTCATAGAAGTTTTTAAAATTAAATAAGTAACCAGAGATTATAAGACGTTTTTAAGATTTGCGAATAAGATTAGGGACTGAAATTAATTTAGTAAAATTGAATCTTAAAATTCAAATTAAGTACTAACGCAAAACATAAATAAATGAAAAAATCGACAACTTCCGAAAAGATCTATTTAAAAAAGGATAAAAGAAAAAAGAGTTATCAATTTTTAATTCTTGAATTTTGGTAATCTTTTTAATCTTCAACAGAAATGTAAATTTATATTTACTAATGAAAATTTTAAAAAAATGAATTTTGTTACAATTTTATACTAAATATATTTGTGATAAATCAGATTTTTTTGATAATATAATAATAAAAATCTGAAATATTATTATTCTTTACCCAGCGTAAAGTTCATTTATTTTTTTTAAAAAAATATACATCCATACCTTATTATAGATTCAAACATACTTATGAAAGTTATCTGCTTTGTTAATGAAATGAATTTATTTAATGAGAAATGTGTGTGTGTGTTTTAAAATTATGTTCGAAAGAGTTTTATTGAATATTCAAGTTATGATCTAGACGCAGCTTGCCGAATTGGTAACCGAATGGTTATCACTCTCACTTTCGGTTCAACAGTTCGTGGGTTCGAATCCCACCTTGGGTTTGAATGCTTGTTATGCTTCGGCATCCACTTTAAACTATAGGTCTTGTTTTAATTAGCTCTTGTGCGTAACATAAATACAGCTTTATGTAACATAAATACTTTAGTTTCAATACCTTTTCAAGAATTTAATAGCAATATGATCAGATATGTCAAAGGTCGGAATTGAACAGGTGAACTGGAAGCTAGAGCTGTTAGATTTCCTCTTAAAGTAATTCGATAGGATTCACTTCTGAGCAGCAGATGGAATTCAATGAGATCGATTTATTTATCGAACTTGATGTTTGGAAGTATTTTTATGTGTGAATAAAATCAATGTTTTTCTCTGTTGCTATTTAAGTGATGATGTAATCGTCGGTTTTTAAATTAAAGTAATCTAAGATCATTCTAATAACCAGAAGAGATAAAGGATTCAACAATAATTGAGCTAAATAATCTCGACATTTTAATAAATCAAGATTTCTTCTTTTTAGTAAATTAAGAAGGGTGATCAAGAAAAATCTCAGGTATAAATATCATTGCCCTGAGGGTCATTAAGGATGTATTACATACTCCCATTTGAATGCAGCTCTAATATACTGTAAGCCCAAAATTACAAGTTTTGGTTTTGTTATAACATTTTTCACTAGAATTCATCATGGTCTAATAATACAACCATGTTGTTTGGAATAGACATATCCAAATTCAATCCTAATCAGTGTTAAAAAATGGGAATGGAGGTTGGTAGGATATTTTAAAGAGGGAGACGTAATCATGTGTTGCTAGGGAGAAAACCTGGAAAACTCCCAAGCACCCACTCCAAACAGACGTGCGAGCAAAACACTGCCTCCATTTTTCATTATTCAATAATGACTAGGATCGAACCCAGAACCTTATGCGTCAAAGATTACGGCCATACCACTGGGATTCAGAGTAGGGTGGATATTTTTTCGTTTTACTAACTATGAAAACTCTTTTAAGAAGGTAAAAAGCGGCGCTGATGAAAGATAAATAAAAAGGCTTGTAGGGCAAATAGGTTTTACACCACAATGTTGAATATAATTCGCATTAAAAAATACAGTCATTTTTTATTTGCAAACAAAAAGAAATCATTTTTATTATAAATTTTAAATTATCTTATTAAATTTTGTAATAATTGCATTAAAGTATCTCTGTTGATATTTTAGAAAACAATTGAAATTAAAAAAATATTGAGATAAATTTAAATTGACGAGAATATTTTAAGAATATGTTTTATTTTCATCTTTGTGCAATTTGACTAACAATTTTTATTGAATATGACAAAAACATTGATTCTTTTTTCGATTAAAGAGCGCACACAAATTTACGAATATGTTTACTTTATATATTTCAAAGGAAATGCACTAAACATCGCCTTTTAATTCAAATAAAATGATTTTTTAAATATTCCCACATATTTGTCGATCTCGACATTTCCTAATAAATAACGCAAATTTATTTGTATAGAATAAATTTACGTCATAATTTTGTTGACGTAAATCTGTGCAAATAAATTTTTGTCAATAAAAAAAGATTTTTTAATATCCTTTGTATATAGCAAATTTTTTAATACGAATGTAATGAATCTAACTATATTATAATGTTAAACTAGTTTCACTAAACGGTAAGTACTATTAATGATTGAAAAAAATGTTCGTAATTTAGGTTGTGAAAAAGAGAATTTTCCAGATATGAGTTTATAACTTAAACGTTGAAGAATTTCATTAGAATCAACTAACTTTTAAATAACAATACATCGTTACAAAAAATGAAAATAACATGATAGCACACAGTTAAAAATTAAGTTTATGAGATGTTAAGAAATCAAGGGTAAGTAAGCTATGGCGATAAGTTATTTCTACCATATGAAACCATTTAACATACCAAACATTCCGTAATTTAGAGTCATGCTCAAATGACGAGATCGATACCTATATAATATGTTTTTCCATATTACGCCATATTAACAGAACGGTTATAGACCGTACGTAAGACTAATATATGGCTCTTCTCAACGTAACAGAATTCATATGGTCCAGTATCGAACTTGTTACCTTGTGAGCAAATCTGTATTTAAAAAATTTTTCTTATATAAAAATATATAATTAAAAAAAGTATAGCTAATTTAAAAGAAATTTTGATTAATTAAAATCTTATTTTTTTACAAAATAATTTTGCAACATTTTATCACATGTTTTGAAATCATATGTCAATCAATTAATAAAGATATTATATTTCGTTTCTGAAATGATGAATTTGCTTCAAAATCAAAAAGTCATGTTAGTATTCTTATCATACATGTAATTTGTCATACTAAAAATTCTCTGATAAACGTGCGATAAGTTTTAAGTAAGGAATTTTTATATTTCTTACAAGAGCGGCGGGCACTGGGTCACTAATTATCGCCACAACAAGTCCAGAAACTTCTACTCATGTATCATCACTCAGTACCACATCACGTAGGCAAGTAGCATACATACGTCATTCTACCACAAAACACTTTAATAGGGTGGACCACATTCATACATCATCTTATAATCCATTCAAATATTCATAAATGTAAACATTTCATAGTCCTTAAAAATTAAAAAAAATATAGAAACTGATTTATATTACAAATTATTTTTACGAAAGTAATCCACTTTATGAGACATATCAAAAATACAGTTGGGTGATCAAATTATCTCCATGCTTTTATAAAACAAATTATTCAGAACCAATATTCGTGCTCATGGCTAAATCAATTAAAGTACATTCGGAGTTGTAATGTCTGTCAAGTGAAATACTACCTATAAATAAGGATGGCAAAATTTAGGTTCTATTTGTTTCCACGGTTTAAATTACAAGGATATGGATTGTACAATCGATGACGCAATCGCTACAATTAAGAATCACGCTTCCACTCTTTACACTATCAGAAAGTTTAACAGTGAACACAATAATATTATATTGAAACAACTATGCATTTGAATACTTTACAAAATTGTATTTGACACTAGGTCAACGGGACACGTCATTTTGAACCATTTTTAAAATTTTTTATAGGAAAATCACAAACACCGACCGATTTTTATAGTATCACTTGAACTGAGTTTCATCCGTTAAAGAAGATAAATATCTATTGAAGTCTATATATTTCCAAATGATTTGAAACATCGAAATTCTCGATGAAGTGTATTTATTTCTAAAGATATTGGACTTGGTCATCTTAAGATTTTTTAGTCAATTGGTTTTACCCAAGTAAGAAGTAGGGTAATAATCTGTATTCTTATGTCAGAGGAAATAAGCAACAGTAAATAGAATGAACGAAATAATGTAAATCAGTTTGTGTGAAAGATTTTTTTCTAATGCCCATCCGATTTTATTAATTAATACATTTTGCGCTACAGGGGTTTGGTTTGTTTGTTTTGTCGCTCAACGGTCATTTTTTGCACACGAGGGCTAATTAGACCGGGACTTACGGTTTAAAGTGGAATCCGAACCACTACAAACATCCATCCCCAAGGTGGGATTCGAACCCACGAACTGTTGAACTGAAGGCAAGAGCGCTAACTATTCGGCTGCCAGCTCGGCTTTGCGATACAGGGGATGAAGGTGCATTGTATACAAGGTACAGGCATTTTACATAACGGCATTTTATCAGTGAGTATACCATCTTTGCCCTGAAAGTGAAAGGATATAGAAACACACACAGAGAAAGGAACATCCATGCCCGAAGCAGGATTCGAACCCAGGACCTACTGTTTCAAAGTTAAGGACTCTAACCACTCCGCCATCGGTTGGCATTTGTGTGAAAGATGTGGAATGCGATGATTGAGAATGATAAAAAGCTTTCTATAAATATGTCTTACACAGTTTCATGTTTTTACTTGTTGTAATTACATAACTTTCTAAGCTTCTTGATAAAACGATATGCATTCTTTCATACGTTAAATTGAGACATGTTTGTAAAGATAGGCATATAAGAAATGTCCTTAAATGTAATGTTAAATTATACAGTAAAACAGAGTTCTAAGTTTAAAAAATAATTTCCCTCTTCCACAAGTAATAACCATAAAATTTGAAGATGAATCCCCAGATGATGATGAGTACGAGGAAGTGAATCTTTTTAGCAGTTCATTCACCAGGGAGCATCTGATTCCTTTCCAGTTAATGATTCCATCTGGGAATCTCCGGATTCATGAGAAGAATCACTTGATACTGCCCGATATCTATCTCCAAACTAATAAACCATCTCATTGTCTGATACCACGACATCCAGGGATTTCACCATCGCAGGAAGTCACCTAATATTACCCCAATTTTTTTCCCTTTGGGGGTTATTTTTCCCCTCCCCCCTTTGCGACTAATTCTGTACGACCCCTGTGTCCCTGTTCTGCGAGGAGGAGGGGGAACGAAAAAAGTCCCGGAAAACCTTTGAAACTCGACACTTGGAACGTAATCCCAGCATTTGTCTTTGGACATGGGGAAAAAAAACTCTTTAATTTATAGAGGTAGGGAAAAGATTTGGAAAAGGGTGGAGATTTTTCCCTTTTGTGGAAAATGATCCGTTTCTGTGTAATTTCTTAAAGGGAAGTAATTCCTTGTGTATTTATTAGTTTGTTATTTAAGTGCCAGAAAATCGGTATGTGGATTTTTTTTCAAAGAGTCAAAGGTGAATGGGTTTCCGTAGAATTTGGAATTTTCTTCTCTTCTTTTACGCGATTTTGTTCTTAAGGAGGAATGTTTAGGATTAGACGATAATCTGGAAAAGAAAGTGGGTTCATTGCCAAATTTTCAGCAAATTCCTCTTTTAAAAAAAAAAAAAAAAAAAAAAAACGCTTACCGCGAAAACTCAATTCTTTCGAGATAATTCTAATAAATTCTTCTGTGATATTGTTCGCTGAGTAATTTTTTGATTGAATACAAATCATTCAGTAACTGCAAAGCATTTTCGCGCAAAATATATTTCTCTGAAAACCCTCTTGTGCCCGCCATTTGAAAAAAAATATATTTCTATGAAAATAAATTTAATATATTTTAAATATTAGAATATTAATATGTATGAAGGCAATTAAATATTATCCCCATCGCCCATTTCAGCAAAAAATTTCAGCATATATTGCAATTTAGCTATCGCACTATCTGAACTGTGCGCTTTAGAAGTTCATTTTTCATATTTTTCACCATAATGTGGTTGTTTCGTTCGTTACTGTCGTTACAATTGAGATCCTAAGAGTACGCCACATTATTACAATTCTCATTGGTTTAAAATATCCATGACGTCGTATAAAGTTTCATCCATGTCACATCATATTGAGACGGCGTTGTAAATCCAACATGTAGACGAATTTGCAGCTTGTCTTCAAAGCACATTCTTTGAACGGCAGCAAACAAGGCGAAGTTCACCGTCGAATATCTAAGAATAGTTTCGAAATTCATTTTTTGGTAATAAAATGATTTCTTATATCAGGAGAAAAACATCGGTTTAAGAAGACGTTTTCCATTGATTCAAGCCATTAATTGAACAGCAGAAAAAGCAAAATGAAAAAGACACATCAAAATATTCATTTTGTGGTTAGCTTAAATCGACAAGAACGATTTTAATTTCGACAAGGATGATAGAATTCTAAAGGTTATTTTAGGTTACGACAAAAAAACTGTTTTGGAGCTTTATGCTCGTAGGCTTATTGCTCACATTCAGTAAGATTCAGAATTTTCGTTGTTAGCTTAACAATTACAATACCTTTTTCTATTTATTTATTTATTTTATTACATTACATATATTCAGACTTGTATGCTTGATTCTTGAGATCCGCTTGTAAGTCTTCGTCGATACTAGGACAAATAGCACAATGACAGATGTACAACCACAGAAGAATAACGAAGAAAACACCCAGGGCCACGGTGGGAATCGAACCCACACTCCTACGCTCTCAAGCGATTAGAGGTGATGCTTTAGACCACTCAGCCGCGGAGCGCCCTCTAGAATTCTAAATTAATAATTGCAATATTTGTAAACAATCTCTTTTGAATCTAAAGACTATTGCCTCGCTTAATTCCACATTACAAATTTTCTTTTAATTAATTTTGCTGAAATGATAAAAAACAGATTAGTAAAAAATGGGCTCAAAAGTTTGTTAAATTTCTTAAAACTGTTTTTTTTATTTTCATTTTTATTCATATCCCCAATAAAGGACTGCGACCTTGTCCTATTTAATCTTACCAGTAGTGAACATCACGGATATTCGGCTGGGTCAAGTATCGAACCTATCATCTCACGATCATATAAATGATGCCTTTGCCAACAAAACCACCGTTATCTTTTAAGTTTTGCAGTAGGCGTATATCAGCGTATTTCTGCTGAGGAAGACTATCAACACAGTGATTTACTCCTCTAATTTAACTTAGATGAAGAGACAAATTTACACCTGCCCTGGAAATTTTCAATCCGAAACGCCCATGCCACCCCAATGGAAGAGTATTAAAATTGATTAACAAGTATAAATCCGCTTAGAACAATGGTCTTCACTTTGGAAAAAACCGAAATCACTACTTTTCCAAAATGGGAGAGAATTATTTTACCATTCAGGTGCCGCCCTTCTATGCCGCCCACCCTGTCTAGTAGTCAGAGTGCTTGACTGCGGATAGGGAGGCCCTGGGTTCGAATCCCGGTTCGGGCATGGACGTACTTTCTCTCTCTGTCTATCTTATCTTTGTCCTTTCCTTGTATGAATGGGTTGTGAATGGTTGCCTACCCTATAAACGGGTACCTGTGACGTGTGTACTTAGGAAGTCGGACTCCGTGCCTAAATAGGGTTCAGTTGGAAAAGTGGAGTAACGCAAAAGACAACAACAGCATTTTTATAAGGTATTATAATGTATACAATATTACAATACTTATAATAAATGCAATTTTATAATACTTGATGTTAAAAATATTATACTTTTTTTAATATTACGATACAATATTATAATACTATAAATAAAATATAGTTCACAATTAGGTTTGAAGTTTGTTTGACTATTTAAAGCATAATTATCAATATATCTTCATTATCCTTTTATAACATCGATTCTTACATAAGATCGAATTTGGTTAAAAATACCGTGAACAACATCCAAGTCTTTAAAAAAGTCGAGTTTCTCAGTCTTATTCCGAAATAGGTGATAAAATGTAACTGGATCCAAGGAGTATCATTTCAGCTGATTCCAAAAAGACACTAACTTCAACCGCCTCATTTACCTCCTGACAGGCAACACAATCTCCGAGATGACATCTTCAGGAAGATGACAATCACTTCACTTCATAACGACTAGAGGTTCGGGGCTTCACAAACGGTCTTTTGTTTCCGATTCCGAAATAAAACCCCAAACTTTAAGAACTCGCGTGGATTTTAGAGCGGATAATTAATCACCGGATAAGGATTTCGGCTATGTCTTGAAGAGCGAGTTTATCTCGTCGCCGAGCAATTGCAACGTCGCTCAAAACGTAATTTAACGAGTTGGCAGATTTAATTTCATTGACTTTTTTATCTTTAGTGACTGTATAATAGGTACTTTGACTCCATCTCAAAATCATTTTACGCCAATTTTATTTCGTGAAATCATTAGGTTATTATTACATGAAAGGTCTTAGTGTATATAATTTGAGATTTAAATATATTTTATCCATAACGAATTAGTAAAATAATAGATAGTTTGCATTTTTTTATTTAATAAATATATTTATTGTTAAAATTAAAACCGGAATATCATTTTAGAGTCTAATTATACAAATATGTATTATTAGATATAATTCTATAAAGATAATTACCAGATCTGAGAAGCCTCTAAAATTTTTAATTTGATATTTCGAATACTTTACATAAAAAACCTTACTGCAAAAATATTTAGTTATATATCATTGAGCCCACATATGTTAAGATTGAATGAATTCTAAGAATTCTATAAATATATATTCTTAGATTTATAATTTGTAACAAGGATTTGAGAAATTTCTATAATTCTGTATTCGTAATTCGGACTCTCGTACTCGAATCTTTATTTAAGAATTATATCTGTCTGTAAAAGTAAGTCTTTTTTACCAAAGCACTTGTAAATTATTAGCTCCAATTCAATAAAAGTGGAGGAAATTAGAGTGTAAAAGTAGTATAATTAATTAACCCTTAATATTGGTACAGAATTAAGAAGAGATTTGCTCTTCTTTGTATTGTTGGACGACAGAATTAGGCTGCATGAAATAATAGAAATAACTTAATTTCGCTAAATATATCTCATATTTTATCGCCTATTTCTGAAGAAGCGATTGTTCAGAATTCAGTGAATTGATACTCTATTAGATCAGCTACATTTTTTGTTTCGGAAAGCTTCATTCTACATTTAGTGCAATACTTACAATTATTGCTAATCAACTCGAATGGGAAAAGCATTCAACTTAAGTAATGTATCGTAATATGTATTAAAATCATCGGTGATTTACATAATCTGAATTACAATGGTTCTTAGAATTTTTTTATTTTATTTATATCTAAATAACGAGAAACAATCATTGTTTTCTGTTATCCTTCATCACATCAACATATGTGACAAGTCATTCTTGACAGAATTTTACTATGAAAAAAGAGTTGATACAGGAGAAATATACGTAGGTATAAATATGATATATTCCTCAAGAGATTTCTCGCCGAATCTGACATGATTTGTTTTGACTACAGTATTTCCGATTTCCTTGTGCTGTCAATTTGAATTTTTGTTGCTCTTTTCGATTTTTTTGTTGACAAGTTTGGTTTTTTTTCCTCCTCGTTTTTTTGGTGGTTTTTTTTTCTTTTTGTGTCATATATACGGATTTTTTAAGTGGAAACCATGTTAGAATTGCTTGGCGACAAAAAAAGTCGCAAATGTCGCCAATGGGAGATATACCCTACTAGTTCTGGGAAAGTATATTTTCATTGCAATTTTTAACGATTTAGTTTGACAAGTAAAACCAAATGCTCTTACATCCAGAAATATCTAGTCTAAATTAGTTCATAAGTGCAATTAATTTAACAAGAATTTTTCGTTGTTTAAATATATATTCATAACTTAATATAATTTAAATTTAACGCTGATAAAAGTTTTCATGATTCGTAAAATTTTAGTTCATAAAATTTTTCATAGTTTCATATGAGTGTTAGTGTAGAGGAAGGGTTGGTTGTTAAGTTCTTTTGTGATTGCTTTTTGCATTAGAGAGTTAATTCAAAATTGACCCTACAGTTGTAAAATGGATTACATCGTGCTAAAATAGTTATCGCCAAAGCAGCATTTTTAAGCCATGATTTCAAGTTACAGATAATACAACTATAAAACTCAAAAACTTACATTGTTAAGGAGATCAAAAATATATTAAAGAAATTTATTTATATTGAATATTCTTTTAATTGTTTTTAAATATATGATTTTATCAAAAAATTTATTTTTAAATGGATTTCAACTAAACCATCTTTTTATAACAATATGATTTTAAAGAATAAATAAGACTGTTATTTTAAAATTATAACATAAGATTAGAAAACTCTGGCGTATTTTTATTTTATTTATTTTAATAGTTTTCTTTTATTTTTCATTCTTCTTGAACAAAAAATTTCTTTCACACACACACACACAAGCTTTTTTAAATAATCGTACTGAAATAGGAGTGATATTTCATCAATAAAGAAATTCAATATTTATACGATAATGTTAAAGAAAACTAATATTTTTAATTAATGACTATTACTTCAAAACTGAAAATGATCATACAGATTTAAGCTTTATACGATTTATTTTGATTGAGCAAAAATTTTCATTGCTATTGTTGAATCAATCCACAAAAATACTTTTGTTTTTTAATCTATAATATCATTTTCAAATGCATAGGCACATTTTAAATGAATTGATATATTTGAATTAAGTTTATGGTTTTTCAAAGAAAACATAATTTTAGGATTATTAACACTATTACTTTTTTTTGAAGGTTTTTTTTCACTAATTTATTGATGAATAAAAACAGACAGTCACGTGTATATATAAATGGATTTACATGAAGCCCTCAATAACCAATAATCAAAATTAGGAAATATTCTCGTTTAATATCTGTTCTTTGAGAGTGCCTGAACTAAAATTTTTGTCTATGGAGATTTGGAATTTCACTTGTTTCATTTATTAAAAAATATTAGTCATTTTTTCAGATTAATATTTTTTTGTTCATATGATTTCTAAACTTTTTAATTTGCTATTATTTATCTTTGAAATATTCAAGTCTTTTTTATAACTATTTTATTTAGTCTGCAATATTTTATATTATGAAATTTAATTCTCTTCAAAACGCTAGTTAAATATCTAATTCTTCTCAATCTTCATTAAAAAACTACTTATATTGTTAAAAAATAAATAATCTTTCATTCACGATTCTCAACTAAATAATATAGAAAGAAATATTCACTAATATGTACTGCCTTATCACAAAAAAATTTTGGCCTTCTACCTTTTGGCAATATATGGACCAAAAACTGGGTTCGCCAAATCACTAATTTGATTTGGACTGGGGACCAAACTAGGAGTTATAAATTCGTTCTCTTTCTATTTTAAGTTATTTTTGGAATAAACATTTTATTGTACTAATAATAATAAATTATGTAATGATTTTAAGTATAAACGTTTAATTTATTATTGTCATCTTTAACTATTTTTCCGTTCTTATATAATTTATACAACATTCCAAGAATTGCTGAGCACCCTGAATATGAAATAACAAATAAAATTTTTTATCAGTTTCTCTACTTTTATTAATTTCAAATTTGTGCTGATGAAAGTATATTTAATAATCTATAGAGTGATTCCTTCATGTCTGATTTAGGATATTAATTACAGTTTGATCGGATTAAATTTAATCCATTACTGATCGAATCATAAAAAAGTAATAAAATAAATAAGCTTAATTTAATTCATAAATTGTTCTGATTTTTATTTTAGTTTTATTACTATCAATTGTATTGCTTTGCTATGGTAGAACTCATTGCTCTCAATTTTCCAGATTATAATTTTATCACGTAAATAATAATGTACATATATTAGTTATATGAAATTATAATATTACGTAGCTAATCGTTTTAATATATATATATATATATATATATATATATATATATATATATATATATATATATATATATATATATATATATATATCTTTTCATGAACTTTTTTTCAATGTATTCTTATAAATAAATATCTAATAATAATAATAGGTCATGATTATTTATAAAGCATTGAAAAAAACTCAGAGTTGAAAAATAAGATTTAATTCCAATTTGTAAAATTCGGACCTATGAATCTAGTCAAATACTATAGCAAATTAATCAGCTACGGGAATCAAAATCGCACTTCTGAATACCTGATTAACTGTCAGAATGGTCAAAGGTTAAAAAAGGATAGTCCCTTTTCTCCAGCCATTTCACTTGAGGCAATTAACCACAACGTTAAGCCTCAATACCTTACTTGTCCCATTAACCCATATTCGGTCCTACCAATATCTTTTATCACACAAAGCTTTCTTCTGAAGTCACCAAAGGCCAGATTTATTAAACCAGTTCGCTTTGGAGGTCATACATAATATTCCACCTAATGATCTCCACATTTATACGGATGGCAGTGGTGATGATAGCCACCACGCAGGCAGTGGAGTTTTCCTTTAATACCCGGATAGATCTAGTGATTCAAAGTTTTGCAAAAACCCGGATTACTGTTTCATATTTCGCAGAGAACTTTTGGCTATCCAGACTGGTGTGGACTCAATCAAGGATAAAGCCTCTTTTAAAGATATTTGGATTCTCACTGACAGTCGTAGCTCCATCCAGTACTTGAGCAATTGGGCTAGTGTAACAGACCATGCCGGGACCCATATTCTTCGTGTGTTATTTGATTCATTTAAGACATTCATATTTAGTTATTTTGTAAAATAATCGTATTTTTAAAACATTAATTTCAACATTTATTGAAAACAACTGAATTTTTTAAATTTCTCAGTAAATATGCACTAGAAGAGCAATATGACACAATGTAGTGCATTATTTCTGCTCAACGGAATTTGACACGTGTACCTTAAATTTGTACGAGAGAATTAATATAAATTTTATATTCACATCAAGTTCAAGAAAACTTTAAGTTGCGAATATCTAGTGTGATAAGTTGTTGATATAATAAAACTTCAAATAATTCCTTTATTACGAATTGAAGATTCTCACTTATTTTAACAACAAAATTTTCAGCTAAATTTTGTATTAGCGAAATTCAAGACTTAAAAATGTCTGGAATAAATAGGCTTATAATAGCCAGTGCTCTTTCATTAAAATAATTATACCATTTCGAATACGTACTCTTTTTTTTGTTTTCTTACTTAAACTGAAATTAGTGAGAATTCGAGAAATTTCTTCTAAAGCGTTAATCGTGAAAATTCAGAATTTTCTCTTCTAAATATTTTAAAATACTCTTTTTAACTTGCTTCGATAATTTAAAGATTAGTTTTACATACAAGCATCATCTTCAAACATCTTTATCTGAAAGACAATCACGCAATTGTTAGATGTTGTCTGATTATGACATTTTGCATTTTCTGGCTTGTCACATGAAAATGAGTCCACCCTTTCTGCCTTCAAAGAACTCCAGACGTCAGAAAGACGGATACTTTTAGAACACTTCTGACATATTTATCGATGTCTCAACACAATGGCTGAAATTAAACCGCACTCAAACGCGCTCAGATTCGAAAGAAATGTCGCATACTTTGTTTCCCTACCCCTGTTTTGTCTGATCTGGCTATAGAAGAACTTGGCAAAGCTTGCCCAACATAAAACATAGAACATAAAAAAGCGAGAGTATTTAAACAATAAATTTGAGGCCAAGACGGTAGGAAGAAACAAACTAAAAAAAAAGCACCCCTCATCTGCTTGGCGCGCTTGACAATCTAAGTCTCAAACAGGATTGGCGCTGTTTAGTCTGACTTTGGCTTCTACTGAATTGTGAATCTGAAAATTTTTTGCCGTTTGTTTTAGATAGTTTGTGAAATTTGTGAGTATTTATTTTGCACTTTAGTGAAATTGATGTAAGGAAATAAAAATTTTTCCCATATATATATATATCATAAAGTGAGAAACATAATAACTGTTACATTGTTATTTATGGTTAAAACTAAATAAAAATATACATAATTATTTATTTGGAAAAATAAATATACATAATTATTTTAGTACATTGGATAAATCTTTTTAATTCTCATGAATTTGTATATCCTAAAATTAATATATGTCAGAATTTTTTTTCTTGTTTGTTTTATCACCATTTTTTGTTGCCTTAACAGAATGAAATTTGAATAGCCATATTCAATCTCAAAATTAAAGTCCTTTAAGTAAAATATGAAATTTAACACAAATATTTAATTGTGCTAATTTACACAGCAGACTTTCGTTTTTACGGACTTGTAAAATTGTTCATAAATTAGAAAAATAAGTATTAGATCTTAAAATTTATTTTTCCTCACCAAACTGGTCTCTTTTTATGAACAAAACACTATTAGTTCAAATTCATTTAGTAAAAACCATATAAGAAACATGTAAAATAAAAAAAAATCATACTTTAAAACTAATTTTTTTAAAATTTATTAAAATCAGACAAAGTAATCATGTTTTTTTTAAAAAAAAATAATAATTTTTAACCATTAAGTAATTATTTCTTTCGTTCCAGTTGAGATTATGATTACGCCACTTTATTACAATCTCATTGGTTAAAAATATCATTGACGTCAGATAACATTTCATCTATGTCACTCCCATGACTTCGTACTGAGACAGCGTCGTAAATCCGACTTGTCGGCGAATTTGCTACACGATTTCAAATCGCACTCTTCGAGCGGCGACAAACAAGGCGAAGTTTACTATTGAATGTCTGAATATTGCCATCGATGAGAAAAAAGTCCATTCATGATATTTACCAGTAATAAAGAAGCATTTTTAAATATAATTTTTTCCGTTTGTAAAAGTTTTCAAAATCATGAAAATTATCCATTGTTCTGTAAATCATTTTAGTTTTCAAATTTTTCGTATCTTAGTCGATATTGCTTCCAAACTTTCCTAAAGTTGTTATCTTTTCTAATTTATGCCTTTGGCGGATTCAAATTTTGTTTTCTGACTCTCGAGCTCACTAATTTCCCTTGTGCACAAACTTTTGTCATTTTACATTCTCTGGAAATCCGTTAAAACATCTCTAATTCTCTGTTTTATTTTTGATTTTTTGAACATTTTGTGCGTGAAACATATTGATTATTATGAGTATCCGAAACCATGATTCCAGAAGTAATTTCGAATCGCTTTGAGCCAAATACCCTTAATAATAATCGAATTGATTTGGACTTGACTAGTAACGGCTTCAAGGTTGAAGCTTGATGCTATGGCTTTAACTTGTTAAAATCAAAATTAAAAATATTATCGAAGTTCATTTTGTTAATAAAATGATTTCTTATATAAAGACAGAAAGCATCGGTTTGAGAAGATGTTTTCCATTGATTCAAACCATTAACACGTTGACAATAGAACAGAAGAAAGAGCAAAATGAAAAAGAAAAGACAAAACATCCCCTTTAAAGTTAGTTAATCAGTTTAAATTGTAAGGGACGATTTAATTTTTTTTTCTATTTTTTGATGTAGCAAAGATTTTGTTTTTCTAAAAAAAAAGCTCAATTTATTTATCCATTTATCTGGCGGATGCAGCACAACGTCATTTTCTTGTTTGATATTTTGAAAGTTTTTTCTCTTTCTTTATGTTCTCACTTATTTATTCATTCGATGGTTCTTACGTACAAATTACAAACCGAGTCCACATTCAAAAAATACTAAAATGATATTTAGAACAATAGTAGGTTTCTTTGTCGAAATATGAGTAATTCATCGTCATTCAAGTCGTCAAGAAATTGTTCTTGACTTTTTTTCAGTTAAGATGACTTCTTTATTGTGCTTGCATGCCAAAAAATTTATCTAAATAGAGTGTTTCCGGCAACACCATTGCAACATAGATGGACAAGTGCTTTGCCTGGAATGTCAATTTCATAAGCCATGATCACTCCTTTCAAAAGTACTTTACGGTATTTATACTTACTTTACGATGTACTTTACGAAGAAGGAAGATAAAACATTGGCGATTTTTGAGAGAAAGGTCCTTAAGAATTATTTTTGGTGCCGTTCTGGAAAATAACACCTGGCGAAAAAGGAATAACTTTGAACTGTACAATATCTATGGAGAAGATATCATTAAATCAATAAAACTATCTAGAATGAGATGGGCAGGCCACCTCATGAGAATGAGTACAGAGAGAACACCAGTAAAGGTCTTCAACACTACCCCTTTCTGTAGTAGACCAAGAGAAAGACCCACAAAAAGAGATGGAAAGACTGCCTGGAAGAAGACTTCAACTTACTTCAAGTCAAGAACTGGAGGTCGATCTCTAGAAAAGGGGCGGAATGGCAGAGACTTCTGAAGAAGGCCAAGGCCCATAAAGGGCTGTCATGCCAATCTTGATGATGATTGTTTCGTTGAAGACGGGAATTCGATTAGGCGGGATAAACTCCTTTCTAATTGGTTAAAAAAATGACCTGGAATTTAAACATAATCAGCGCTGTTATTTATTTATCCAATATTTGGAGGATTTATGAGTTTCGTCTGAAAACGTTCATCCAAATTTCTCAATGCTAAAATCAAAAATTAGAAAAAAGTATTACATAAAATATATGCGTATATGCAGGAAAATGAATTCGCAAAACAGATTTTTTCAAAACTTTAGTTTGTGTGAATCACAATTAAAGTTATACTTGTGTCTATGGGACCACACATTACTTACAGTCACTAGATCGTAAAATCGTAGGTGTTCATAAGTTAGAAGATCTTAAAAATGAGTGTCTGCTGTAATAAGTTTAGAGTGACTTGTATTGCCCATATTAGCTGGTGAGTGTGTAAAATATATAAATAAATTAATCGTATAAAATATTTTAAAAAAATTGAAAAGAAAACTTACAATGCATAGTTCAAATGCATAAAATTATAATTGTCCTGAAAAAAATTAAATATTTCAAAAATTATTAAAATTACAAAATATTGCACAGAAAAATTCTATAACGAAATTAGATTAAAATATATAAACTCTCTAATTATTGAATTTTAATATTTGTCATTGAGCTCAGAGCATTATCATTCTAAGAGAATATTAAGATGATTATTAAAAAATTTTTATGTAGTTTTGTAAGAATATTTTATAGTTTAGTTTTTGTGTGTAATTTTTTTGCTTATGACAATCAGAAAATGCGCTGCAGTTATTCTTTTAAATTTTAATATCAATGCCTTTTCCAATATCGTTTATCTTAGCAATAAAATTTGTATGTTTTCGTTTTTCTTAATTGTGCTCGTATTTGTATCCTTAAAAATGAGCTTTGTGACGGATAAAGTCATTAAATAGCAAAGGTGACACGCTCAGAATGTAATCATCCAGTTATCCATATCATTCTCGCCAAGTCAACAATAGTGATGTAATGTAGTCGCCAATAAACGAAACAACATTTTTTCAGATCACATTCTTGTCTAAAATTGTGTTGTCTAGTCGCCATACACAAAAATCGTATTTGATCACAGTGCAAAACAATACGACTCGACGCTATTTTTTTGGTTTTAATATATTAATATAAAGATATAAAGTATAGAATATATATATATATATATATATATATATATATATATATATATATATATATATATATATATATATATATATATATATATATATATATATATATATATATATATATATACAATGAAAAGGATACAAAGGTAATCGAAACTGTCTTGGATAAAATTTTCAATAACTATAAGCATTTTTCATGCTTTTTTTTTTCACTTTGTACTTCTGTTAAAGATAAGTTTATACTGTTTAAATTTTGTGCTGAATTTGAAGTTTCGAAATTTTAGGACATTTTGTGAGATATTCCGCTGTAAAATACGCTGACATTTTTATCGAAATTACTGAAAAAGAGAATTTTAAGCTTGTTTCGCTAAAGTTTGCATATTATTATTAATTTCAATGAAATGTTTTCTTTGTTAGTTGGATTTATTATTATCTGACAATTACATGCTGTAGAAAGAAAAATAATTGTCATTAAGTAATTTACATTGCAAAATCATTGTCCTATTTTTTGTGGAAAAAAATGTGTATCAAAGTATAAAGAAATGCAAAAAATTTGATTCAATTATGGCAAAATGTGTTCGACTTCCTTTTTTTTAAAAAAAAAAAAGAAAAGAATTTGGCTACCCAATAAAATGTTTTTAAATGAAAAATCATTTTCGCGCGAATTAATTCGTTGATGAAAACATAAGTTATTTATATAAATATCACTAGATTATTTTGTACATATATATTTTAAAAGTATTAACGATAAAAAATTAACAAAACTATTAATGATTACACATTTTCTTTTTCTTATATAAAATGTTTAGAAAATAGATGCAGAAAAATGTATTCCATACACACTCGTTGCATTTTTCAAATTTAAAATATCGTCTGATTTCTCCTAATTTCCTATTGTTGCCAAACAATGCCAACAATATTCTACTCCCATTAATCCAGAATTTTATTTCTTACGTCTGAAGGAGATAATTTTACTTCAGTGCTGTCTTTTGACTTAAATTATGAACCATGACAGAAAGGAAGTTTAAAGAGTGACAAAAAAAAATGTAAAGATAAAAATTGTCCCCAACGTAGAATGTTCTCTTTTTTACTTCGCTCCCTCTCTTTGCTCTTCATTTTCACGGGCATTTTATTTCGAGCGTGTGAAAAATGTCACCTCAGTAAATTACACTAATGGACCTTTTTCCCACCCGAAATAGCGATTAACTCCTAATTCTTTCGCGACCCCCATATTTCGCAGTGGAGAGAATGAAGGGCTGTCATTAATTATGGTGAGTTTTCATCGCCCGATTAGTCGCCAAAACGGCCGCTGCGACATAAATTCGGTGACGTTATTTACAAAGTTCAACGCAGAAAGGATCCTAACATTCCTTACAACTTTAAACCTTGTTTATGCCTGCCGAAAGACACGTGGAATTAACTTCACTAAAATGTGGAACATTTTCTGAGGTTTGCAGTTTTGATTTAAAAAAATTAATTCTGTAAATTGAAAAATTTGGAAACAACATAAATAAATTAAATTTAAATTTTCATTGAACATAAGATTGATATTTTTCTCAAAATATTGTAAATATTTTAGTTTACTATTACGTTATGGTGAAAATGCCATTTTTTATGATTTCTTCTAAGTAAATTAAAGTTTTATTTACTCTAATAAAATAGAAACATGGTTTCTCTCATGCGACAGGGTCTGTAGGACTTAGTGTAGTTTTCCCGACATCAAAAAGATTAACAACAACAGTAACATGGTTTCTTTAAATGTATTTCTTGAAATATATTCCCCAAAATATCATTGTTTCATACAAAATTAGCAAGTGTTCTCATAATTGCAATATTTATACCCTAAGACTCCATAAATTACATGAATCAATTTTTTATCTTCTATTGAATTATTTTTACTAAAACGTGTTGGAATTCATAAAGAATAGGTAAAGTTATTGAATGCGATTTAGGATTGATATATGAAAAAATGTCTCCTCAATTCTTTCTTTTAATCAGTTTGTCCTTACCTATAAGCACCAACATATTATATTGTCAATAGTAGACAATTTGTCAATTATGGACAAATCGTCCACTAATATTATAGACAAGTCTACAGTAAATGATTGCAGAAAAAATTTTCCTGGTCACAATATAGAATATTTTCATCTTTTATTTACATGAAAATTAATATTTACACAAATGATAAAGGATGGAAGAAATGCTATGCCAATTCCAATTCTTCATTTTACATGGGTAAGAACACAATAGACTTCAACACATTTAACTAATATTTTAATTTTACAAATAATCCCGAATGTAAAATTCACTGAATAATTTCGAATAAATCTTTAAAATTTTTAATATGATTCGTGGGTTAAAAGTATTTTATGAATTTTTATTATAAATGGAAATAAAATAGTAGTTAAAATAAAAAAGTAAAATTGATGCTATTAAAATTAGGTGTAAATACTTCATACGTTTAAAACAGAAAGAAAAATGCCGCTGAATTTTTAGCGATTCCAACTAATTGATAAATTTAATTTGTATCAATGATATTTTACATATTTCAATGATGTATCGTTTATATCGATAATAAGTTCACCAAATTTGATTAATCTTCAAAAATAAAGAATATTATGACTTTTAATCAAGGCATATTAGCGATACCATTTTGTAAGAAAAGGGCAAATTTTTATCTATATTACTGCATAAAAAAACTGTTTTTATTCGATTAATATTTAATTAAATAAAAATTTAATCTAAATTAAAAAAAAACTTCTAATGTATTTTTAGAACATTTACACCCGTGGTTTCGGAACGTGTCCACGTTAATCTGTGACGTCCAAAGTCCTTCCGCTGGTATGGCGTGGATGTGGAGAGAAGGGTGCCAGCTCAGGTGTGGCCTCGTTACCTGACCGTGGTTCAAAATTACGAGGCAACTTAATCGAGCAAAGTCGTATATTCACCTTCGTGGTGTTCTGATCCAAAACGAAAAATGCTCTCTGTTGACTTAAATTCGAATAGCCAACGGCATAGCGAACTTGGCTTGTCCAAGTGTCATAAGCAACAACAACAACAACAGAACATTAACACATTATTGTGAAACTTAGGAAAAGTTTTAAAATGAAGTGAAGTCAATTTTTGTGTGTATTCGAAGTCTCTGTGTTTTAAGTGACAATTAAACATATAAACTCAGTTCAAATGATGAGAAAAAGTTTATTTAAGACAAAACAAATATTTGTCCTTCAAAATGTGTCAGTAGAAAGCCAGTTTCTCAAAATATATCATGATTATTTCCTTTTTATAGCTAAATATTTATATTCAGCTGGGTTTTCTTATTATGCAATGAAACGAAATCCAGAAATAATCTAAACGCTACATCTAAATAAATAAAATATTTTGCTTCATTTTCTTTATTCCATTAATATTTAATATGCCAAATTATTGTCCGAAATTGGATTAGGAAAGACTGCATAGAATGAAATGAAATGAAAGAGTGTTGGTCTCTTGCTAAAATGTGTTTACGATTTTCACAGTTCGTCACTGATAATCTGCATTAGAACGCAAGAGCACTTTCTAGTTCAATATTTCATGTATTCCTAACTGAGAATTTTAGTTATGATTAATTACTATTACTGCGAAACAGTAATTTGAGAAAAGATAATTAAATTATAAATTTTGCTATTATTTTTTCGATTCCCTTTTCAATATTTCCTTTTAAATATGTACATGTTTTTCTGAAAATTATAGAAGTTACGAGGCGCAAAAAAATGGCGCCTCTCGCTTTCTCGCCAAATATAGGAGAAAAAATTTCTATGAAACTGGCCTTCATAAAAAAATTAATTTAATTAATAAATTTTAATTGTTAGTTGAATTTTCTATCTGAATAAGTCTCTTCTGTTTTAAGTTCTTCATTTAAAATTTAATGTGCAGAAAAATTATTTAATAAAACTTTCCTTTAAATTTTAATTAATGGTTCTTTTTTAAATTATATTTGCAAAATGAATAAAATATGTCATTGGGTTGCTTATTTTTGGTTAATTTCTCACTCAATGTCAACTTTTTTTCATTTGAGAGCTAATTAGATCTAGAATTGTAGCTTAAAT
The DNA here is from genome assembly GCA_037975125.1 of Latrodectus hesperus. Taxonomy (NCBI): domain Eukaryota; kingdom Metazoa; phylum Arthropoda; class Arachnida; order Araneae; family Theridiidae; genus Latrodectus; species Latrodectus hesperus. The sequence goes on along the minus strand of JAJQOW010000451.1, from coordinate 89,461 downwards.
TGTATTCTAAATTGCTGCAAACATTCATATTGAAATTGTGAATGTAACCCACAAACTACATGTTGTATTGACGTTTTGCAAAATGTTCCTTTGTAGTAACCAATTGGGAAATTATATTTAGAAAACAGGTCAAGTAAATTCGTTCTAGTGCTAATGTACCAAAGCTCAAGTAAATTCGAGTTAAATTTATAAATTATTTATTGCAACATATATTAAATTTGAAATATCAAGTATTGAAATAGGAATTTGCGATAAATTCACTGAATAGTTAATTATTTAAAATTGGCCTGAAGGCATATTGCCAATGCTAAATCGAAAAAAATGTTTGTAAATTTGCTTAGACAGAAATAAAATGTGTGTTTTCCTTTTAAGAGGGTTTCTCCTCAATTCCATACATTTAAATTTGAGGTTATTTTAAGTTCTCACTTGTACATCGTTGGCGGAGATATATAATAAAAATGCATTATTAAAATCTTTCTCAACCATATTTCCCATTTTAAACTTTCCTTTTGATGAAAATAATTTCCTTTTTTGAGATGTCATTGATAGATTTTCAGTTAAATTTTTTTTTAAAAAAAAGTGCTTTTTTAGCACAATTAAAACTGATGTTGAAACGGAACAAATATTCCGAAATCTGTTTTCTTCTGCACAAGATTGCTAAAATGTTCGACATCATGTGAACTATGTTCTAATGATCTAAGCTGGACATAACTTACTCAACGTTTTTCCATAAATCAGGCAAAATCTGAAACTTTTTGAACGAACATTGCTGTCTAGACTTTGCCATCCAAGATCATGATCTGTTTCCAGATAAACAGAAAAAAATCCAGAGTAACAGACTTGTTATTCGCAAACGGAGTTGCATATAAATGAAACAAAAGGCTAATAATAAACTAATTTCATTTGCCATGGCAAGGTTGTTGTTGTCGTGTGCCAGCTAGGCTGGCAACATGGGGTGCGCTGCTCCACTTTTCCAACTGAACCCTATTTTGGTGTGGAATCCGACTTCCTCGGTACACACACGTGCCATAGGGACCCGTTTATAGGGTAGGTAACCATTCACACCTCATTCATACAAGGAAAGGACAAAGACAGGATAGATAGAGAGAGAAAGTACATCCATACATCCATGCCCGAACCGGGATTTGAACCCAAGACCTCCCTATCCGCAGTCAGGCACGCAAACCACTGGACAAGTTGAGTGGCAATGGCAAGGTACATGACACTACAAAAACAATAAACAAGAAGAAAGAAGAAAAAACAAAGAGCATGAGTCATCGCTCCATACGCAGTCGGTCTGGTGGCCCTATACAGCTCCGTTTCTGAATGGAATCCTTTAGGCCCATGAAAAACAATTCCCAGGTACCTGGAATTGTTCTTCATGGACCTAATAGATCTCTGCCCACGATTCCATTTTTGCAAAGTTGACAGGGTGGTCTTGGCAGGACACCTATACAAAATAAATGATCCGACAGGCAGTCGTGACCAACATTCAGCCGAAGACTCATAATAGTTGGTGGGTAGGGCCAACTAGGAAAAGGTAATCATCAACTAGCTCTTTCTGAAATTCCTACTCATTAAATCCTGATGGACATGTTAAGGGTTGAAGTGTTTTTTAACAATACGTTTGGCGGTTGAAAAATATATATAAATATAAATATATATATATATATATATATATATATATATATATATATATATATATATATATAAATATATATATATATATATATATATATATATATTATATTATATTATATTATATTAGTAAGTATTATGTCATCTATTTTTACAAAATATTAATTTATCATGTGTCTCAACAATATTGTATGTAATTGTAAAATTAAAGTTATATTACTGTGTGTGTGTATAATATTTACAATCTTTCTCTGTTGCTTTGAGTTTCTAATTATGCTATGTTTTTCTTTATGGCACAGAGGCAATATAATCCAGGATGCCGAATTCTGAGTTTTGTGATTTTAGGCGGATTTTCTTATTTATCTTTCAACCTAGTTTTTATTACGTCATAGATATGGAGACCTATACTCAGAAAACGCAGATTACGCAGAAAATTCTATTTTATTAACCCTAATATTTACCAAATCATCGTGCACGTCCAAATACGTCATTTTAGCAACATTACTTCATCGCCAATAAAAATTCAGTATTTGGCATCCTGGATTACACGGCATCTGTGCCTTCTATATTTACTGGTTTTCTTTATTAATTGTCTTTGTGTAAAGCAAAGGAGCCCCCAAAGAAGTTCTCCCCTCATGTCTCAATTAGGCTAAGTGGGGTCCTGCTACCTGGTGTGGGTAGAAATGAAGAGATGATTGCTGGGTTAGGTGTTACATTTAGTTCTTTGACTTGTTTCATCTCTGTTTATGTTGTATGCAGAAACAAAAACAACAATATTAAATACTCTTTCTTTAATAATAAAAGGTTTTTAAATTATTTCAGATATTTAAATAAAAAATAATGTATAAGTATATTAAAATTCTGTATTTATATGCATAAACTAGCGGACCGTTGCTTTCAGTAGAAAATATATAGCTGTATTTCGAGAAAAAATTGCGTTTTAGAAAAATAACGTTATTTAACATTACTTTTTCCAAAAATCGCAATTATCATTAAATCTTAGCTTTGTTCCTAACAAAATATTATGTCATGATATTAAGTTTGAAGTATAAATCGAAAGAGAATTTGAACTTTTTAAAATTCCATTTTAAAGATATTAAATATAAAAATAATTTAATATTCGATATTTTATTAAATATTTTAATAATAATAATATTATTATTATTAAAATGTTATTTGGTCATTGTTCCAATGCAATTTTCATTAGCGGCAAATGCCTAAAAACCTATGCTGAATTAAGCAAAAATATCTTTCACAAATTTAAAAAATATTATTGAAAAATTAATTTAAAATAATTACATTATGGGAATGTAAAAAGAAGAGATCATGCTAGGTGTGGCTATTAAATAACGAGATTGACACTGCGGCGGCAAAAGTGCGCATGCGTAGTCCGCCATTGACTGTCATCTGTTTAGCGTGAAGCTTTCTCTTCAAAATGCCCTAACCCTTGCGTAGGTAACACGGTTTAGTCATAACCTTCATTTCCGTTAACATTGTTATTTTATTTTGACAAAAAAAAATGGTTAGTGTAATAACAGAGCAACGAATTGTTGTTAAATTTCACTTCAAACTTGGAAAAACCGGACTGAAACTTATAATTTACTGAAAGAAGTGTACGGCAGTGAATGTTTATCCCGTGCACCAGTTTTTGAATGGTTCAAACGTTTTAAAGATGGCCGACAAAACGTTGAAGATGATTCGCGGCCAGATCGCCCTTCAACGTCAAAAACGGATGAAAATGTCGAAAAAGTTGCTAGTTTGATTCGGTCTGATCGTCGATTGAGTATTCGTGCAATAGCTGAAACTGTAAACATTGATAAAGAATGAGTACGGCAAAGTTGACATGACAATTTGAACATGAAAAAAGTGTGCGCCAAAATGGTGCCAAAAATTCTCAAGTTTGAACAACAAGCAACTCGCAAAAACTGGCCAAACACAGCATCCCACTGTTAGAGCATCCACCTTACTCTCCAGACCTGGCACCATGTGACTTCTATCTGTTCCCTAAGGGGAAATCTGCATTAAAAGAACAAGATTTGAGTCCGTGGAAGCTGTTAAAGAGAAAGCGGCAAGAGTATTGAAACAAAAGATGGCTTCCTACACTGTTTCCAACAATGGAAAATTCGCATGGAGCGTTGCAGGGATAGAGAAGGGGTGTACATTGAAGGCGATAATAAATAATTATGTATAAAATAAGAATAAAACTTTTTACAACGACAGTCTCGATATTTAATAGCCACACCTCGTATGCTTTAGATATTTCTTCTTCACTGAAAGCGATTACCCATAGAAAGTAATTTTAAAAAGAGGAAATAAACCATACGCTTCTTTCTTGAAGCGAGAAGAGTTCCTGACCGGAATCTAATATCGCTTAAATTAACATGGTATTAGTTATTGCATGGGGGGTTCCAGATTTTATTATGATTTTAATTAACATCAACCGTTGAAATCAGAGCTTTCGAGAAATGAGACAAGGTTTTATTTCTAGTCCAGCACGACAGACCTCTTATTTTACGTTTCATTCGATTTCGTACAGCCCTTTTTATCTCAACTCTGAACCAAAAATCAGCGGACAAAAGGAATAAAGACTTTATTTGTATAGAAAGGTAGAATATTTTCTACATCTATAAACATTTCAATATTAATATTTTTTACGCTTTTGGAACTGAAACAAGCAATTACTTCATTTCATTATTGTGCTGAAATACAAATTAATTTCTTTCCTTCTCACTTAATACGCAAACGATACCGACGCACAATAATTATTTCAAAAACATCCTTTAAAGTCCATACGACTTCCGCTGCTAAAGTTAACCCACGCGAAAACCATAATTCTTCCCTTTCGAACATTAATGGAAACTTTGGGGATGAGAGATCTCGAAGAAATGAGAATTTCACACCCCTTGGGTTTTGCGGAATGACGTAATGAAAATAATGTGAATCAGAAAAAAACGCGGCATTTTTATCTTCCATTTGCCGCGTCATAAAATTTTCATCATTTCGAGTCATCTAAAATGATTTTCTTTTTCACTTTCTTACATCTAAACTCAAGTCGGTAAATACGACTTCTGCTGAATGATTAATGCGCAATTTGTTTTTATAATTTGTTTTGAAAGGCATTCAAATTAACAGAATTATTATTAAGAGGACAAAAAAATCACGATTTACAACACAAGTAAGTTAATTATTTATACGAAATATTCTATTTCTTCCCCTCCCTTTCATTTGCTCCCTGGAAAATTCTAATTATAAACAAATCAAGAAATTTAAATTTCTTTATATCGTTTGCATTTTAAAATTCTGTAGTGAAATTGCAAGGACACTGAATAGGGTTTCAAGTAAAAATATGGAAGAAAATATTAAATTGAATTTAAAAAAATTTGACTTTTTTATATTAAAATTAAAATTGTTTCATCTCGTAGTTTCAATTAAAATGTTTTTAATTAAATCAAAACTGTATTTAATACTAATTTGAAATATTTGGTAAGTTTTTAAATGACTATGGTTTTTAATCTCGAATTATAGTTTACTGTGGCTTATTACTTATTTAATCGAGATAAAATTGAAAAATAAATGGCAACATATGATTTTCTTACGTTTCGTATTCATCAAGGCTAAAATAGTATTTAAATGATTTACTATTTATACTGATATAAAAACTGCCAAATTCTACTTCGTTAGAAGGTTAAAGTTGAATAATCTTCTATATTTTCTGTTATGTTTCTTCAAAATTCTATTATTAAATATGTTAAATGAATATGATTTATATGAATTATTTATTGATTTTGAGAATTTGCAGAACAGAATTCTTATTTTTAATATCTAAAAAAATCAAACGTGCAATTTATATTACCGTAAAATTATGTTTTATTGCACATTCAATTGATGAAATATGAAATTTCAGCAAATGAATGTGCAATAAAACATCATTTTACGGTAATAGAAAATTGCGCGTTTGTTATTTTAAGATATTAAAAATGAAAGACTCAAACATGTGATGAAATATGAAATTTCATTAAATGTTTGAGTCTTTCATCATGAAATTTCATTAAATGTTTCCAAGTTTGTTTATATTTTAGGAGATCTCCAAAACTCTATTTAAATTATATTTATTTTTTATTATTACGTATCATTAATTACGTTTCATAAAAACATAATTCTACGCATCACATTAAATAGAATTTTAATTAGAATAATTTATTTGCAAATTCTAAAGCCAAATGTTGTGGCACGGCAGCCCATATGGGGTGGCAAAGCCTACTGGGGCCTATCTGTTTTCATGATCGAAAGCCTTAGGGTGCAAAGCATATGCCTCGACTAGGTGGCCAGCCTAACATAAAACTCCTAGTGTTTAGATTCGAAGCATGCGCTCACCTTTATCGAAGTTAACTATAAATTATAAGTCAATTTTAGAACTTTTATACAATTCAAGATTCATTATGAAAATATGATATTTTTATAAGAGAAAAATGCTTTACATTTATATTACTGTGACCAATAAGCATCAAGAGTATTATCGCAGAACATTGAATAGATTTTATTCTTTTCTCAAAACTACAATATTACTTCAAAGTAATCAAACTCGACTATAATACACTCCTAAATAATGCTCCTTCCTTGCTCAAAACATCCATTAAATTTGTTTTTAACATTCCGAAAATCTTTGTTTGATTATTATAAGATGATTTAGTCGCTTTTTAATGCCTCTTATCCTCACTAATCTATAATCGCTTATTTTCAGACTTGATGAATAATTATCTGATGTTTTTTTTTCTAGACCACAATCTTTAAATTTTTTACATCATTCCATTTATAATTTAAGGTAGAAATTTCGAAGTGAAAGCAAAGTTTACTCAAGTCTTTTCTTCTTATAACCAGATATTTATATCATTATAACATCCTTTAATGTTAGATAATATCTATTATATTAACTTCTCAATAACATCCTACATATTTTCCCTTTTTTGAAGTGGCGACAACTTTATGTTGAACTGTAGATCACAGCCCTCTGTTGTGTAACGACCCTCATGGCAGTTTAGTGGCAACCAAACCAAAGCAAGCAGGGACATCTATGATCACAAAAATAAATCGAAAATGATTCGTGAAAATCGAAAGAGCCAGAGAATAAAATGAGAAAGTTTGCTGTCATATCTCGAAAAGAAAAAACGTCAATTACAAAGTTATGAAGTTACAGAGAATGAAGTACCAGAAGTAACTGAGAATATAGGACAGAGAATGCGAATTAGTAGCAAGTGACACCTTACTCACAGAAAATGTAAAAAAGAAAGCATTCAAACACGCCGTTGATCTTTTTCCGAATTTTCAATTTTTATACTATTTTCATCAGTTTCTTTTTTCTAAAAGAATGATTAAATTCATTTATCTGTGCACTTTTTTAAAAATTATATAATTGAGTAACTAAAGTAAATGAGCTTATGAGTAAATACAATAGCAATTGCAGCAATATAAGAAATGCAAATAATAATTGTGGTTTTATCACTTTGTTTTTAGTCATATTTCCAAGCATAACAAAATCATAATTTCGACGAAAGAATAGAAAACTTTATTTTTGATTCTGGTAAACATAATTTTACGGTCGTTCTATAAACTGCATTCAGATATTTTAAATTATGCTTTTATCGGTAAAAATTACTTTTAATTTTGCGCAGGTGCCGTATAATCCACGATGTCAAATTCTGAATCATTTTGGCAGTGAAGAAATGTTGCCAAGATGACATATCGTGAAGTGCCCGATGACGTAAACATTAAGGTTATCAAAATAGAATTTACTGCAAAATTCTTATAGGTCTCCATATCTATGACGTAATAAAAATGAGGTTGCCAGATACATAAGAAAATCCGCCCAAAAATCGCCAAACTAAGAATTTGGCATCCTGGATTATACGGTACCTGTGCCTTTATTTTTTAAGATAATTTTTATTCATTTATTTTACTTTTTTGGATTATTTCAGGTGGAACTGAACACCATGGGGCTTCACCAGTTTCAAGTTTAGACTGCCTTTCTTTAATAGTTGAAAGCATCAGTCCAAACACTAACAGTCTCATCACCACGGTTTCCATGGCAACGGATTCGAGGCCCATGTGATTTTGGGCCCCGATGACGTTTTTTATTCTCCTCCAATCCCTCTTGTCAAAAGGAAAAGTGAAGGTTTATCTAAAAACAAATATTGCGAAATAAGACTTTTTTCTTTTTTGAGAAAAGAAGCACATTGTTGCAAAAGCATTATTGTGTATTCTCCATGGCAGCAAAAGTGTCATTGTTTTGAACCTCTACAGAACAACAATTTAAAAAGTGAATGTTTTCTTCTAAATCAATTATTGGTGACAGTGAAAAGTTCTTAATATGGAAATAAGAATTGTTTTCTGGAAATCGAGAGAAAAAATGGGATGGAAAAAGGCTGTCTTCCTAGAAATATTTTTCTGCCTATTGTCCAAGTTCTTTGCAATAGGAACAACATTGTCTTTTGCCTGCCAAAATTAAATCTTTTGTTTTGATCGATGGAAAAATTTCGTAGAAAAATGCATAGGAAAAATTTAATTGATGATTGTTAAACTCGACAGCCATTGTCAATAGAATTTAATTTATGACAAAATTGAAAAATGTTAGTGGCTATTTGTAGATTTTAATTACGTCATAATTGATATTTCAATTCTGTGATTATTGAATAATAGGCATATCTTGTGATACGCCTTTTAAACACTTTTCTGATGAATTTTAAAGCGTTGTTAGTTTTGATTATGGAGAATATATAAATTTGAATACCAATATGGAAAATAACTATTTGATAAAATGGATCATTTTTCGGTGATGATATGAAAAATTGATATTATTGTAAATCTTTTAGTGATTTAGGGATCATTTTGTATTTTTTCATGTGCAGTGAAACCATTAATTTGTTATTTAAAATATATAAATATAAAAAAATATTAAAAACTAAATTTGAATGAAACTAATTAGCTATAATTACTTATAGATATTCTTAATAACGATAACAATTAAGTAATCATTTAAATTGCTTTTAATTACTTTTTATTAACAAATTAACAAATTGTTAACAAATTACTTTTTATATATCATGCCAAAGACTAAAATATTTGTGCAATGTTTTCTGAAAAGCAGATTTATATATTTGTAATTTATTGTATTTGAAAGTTATATTTATATATACAATTGAATAATTATTTTATCATAAATTATTGTGTATTTATAGATATTTCATACACTGTTTTATCATGATGTCTCTAAAATGTTTTGATTAGAATGTTTGAGTCAGTGACTGTAATGCCAGCCATATTGGATTTTTTAATGCGTTTTAAAATTGTTAAATAAAGTTATTTAGTGAGACTATTTGATATTTATTTTAAAAGTACTTATTTAATTAGATTAAAATACAAGATCTATTAAGCATAACCAAATTGGGCACAGGTACCGTGTAATCCATGATTCCACAAATTCTGAATTTTTTGGCGATGAAGAAATGTTGCCAAGATGACGTATCGTGACGTGTGCGATGACGTAAATACTAGGGTTACCAAAATAAAATTTTCTGCATAATTCTTATAGGTCTCCATATGTATGACGTAATGAAAATGAGTTTGCCAGATACATAAGGAAATCTGCCAAAAAATCGCCAATCTCAGAATTTGGCATCATGGATTATACGGCACCTGTGCCTCCAATTGAATGCACGAAATGGCGTTAATTTACAGAAATCAAAATGTAACAATACAAGACGTAAATTGAGCTAATCTATAGTTAAATTTAAAGCACATTTAAATGTAATTATAAAGCATATTCATCATGGATTATTTCTGGTTTATAACATATTATACCGTGCTTTCGGGTTCCAGTTGATTGAAAGTCACTAAAACAATCTCTAGACTTTCATTCGTAGAAATTTCAACAAACATAAGAAATTGTAGAAGTCACAATTATACATCTCCAATTCAGCTAATAAAACAGGAAACAGCTTCCAAACGCAGAAGCCTCTAATACCTCTGATAGACAACAACTTCCATGCACCAGACTAACATTCATGGCAGATAGTCTTCACTAATAATAAGTTACTTTTCCGTTTCGCCAGCGCAGGCGATAAAGTCGCCAAAAATGATACAACCGGCGCTACAGGGAAATCTCCGCTGGTAGCCTTTTACTGCTACGTTTCCAAAACATGTGACGGCCTTTTATTGTCAACGGCTTTCTCGACTCCTTTTTTTTTTCCATTTCATAATTTTATGCTATGTTGCTATACATACAAATTTAATAATTTCATGAAATCTCTCTAGAAAAAAACGGATTTTAAAAATGCATCTTAAAAAATAATAGTCGTAACAAATTCACATAAAAAAATGTGTAAAAAAATAATTATAAGATTTTAAAATATGCATCACCCGATAAATTGTAATCTATTATAAATAGTAAATAAATTGAGGTTCTGGCACCCATCATTTCACGCATAGCGTGAACACGAGAACAACAATTAAATAAATAAATTTAAAAATTTTTATGTACACCATTATTTAAATTTTTTATGTGTATACTGTGAGTTGTCACCAATTGGCGACTTAATTTTCTCTTGGCGAGATTTGCGCCGGCGAAACGGAAAAGTACCAATAATAATTCTATGTTAGACGGCGGTATTTATATCATACTTAGCGAAAATATCTATCAGTTTACCCAAACTTTCTGGAAGGTTGTAGGCTATTTTGCTTTATATTGGTCCTAGAGCTTCGGTGATTGAATTTCCAGAAATATCTTATTTTTGCTAAACGTTTGCCAAATCACCAGAAATGCCGCGTTTTTAACTAGAACACTCCTCAATCGTGCCATTTTTGGTCAAAATATGAGTATTTCAAATCTGTCTGAAATATTTCAAGACTCCAGACAAGTTAAAAAAAGTTAAAATAGACAGTTAAGATAAGTTAAAAAATTTGTAACAATATATAAAAGCACGCTTGGCACATTTCTATTTATTAACTGAATATTAATATGAAGAAATTCTAAACTAATATTATTTTGACAGATTAAATAAGTGAATTTAATTTAATTAATTTAACTAAATTTCCTATGTTAAAGTGTAAACTGTGCTCGTCAGTCGTCAAAGCTTGGCTTCTTAATAATTTTATGACACAAACGTAAATGTCTTTATGTATCTTAAAAATCAAATTTTTTATGGAAAAATTTTCAGACTCTATATAATTACATATTTTAAAAGTGCATATGTTATCTAGGTCTTTGATTTTTGAAATGTTTGTTTTTTAGTCTGTATGCAAATGAAATTTTTTGCTTAGTACTGAAGTCAAATAAAACAGATCCAACATTAAATATGAAATTCTATATTCTCAAGAATGTATTAATTGGAAAACTATTCTTAGAATGATGCATATAAGTTAGCTTTAAATCGAAAATAAAATAAAATTTTATAATTAATCAGATTCGTATTTCCTTCATTTTATTAAATGTTTTTAAAAAATGAAGGAAATAAGTATCTGAAATTTGTTAAATATGAAATTTCAGATTCCCTATTTCCTTCAAAATAAAATTATTCTAACAAATTATTATATAAAAATAATGTGATGCTTATAATACTTCATTAAAATAATGTGTGTTATTTTAATGAAAATCTAAATTTGCTTTAGCTGTGTAGTAAAAACAACTGCTATTATAAAAAAAACAGTGCTCTTTCTGTTATTTTAAATTCTTAGTAAACATCTGAATGACATAAAAGTAAGTACTGAGAAAAAGTATCAATAATTGTAAAAGAGAAATTTAATATTGATAGTTTAGTTGAAGATAGTGAGAAACCTAAAAAAACTATAAGAGATACTTAAATTACTGAAAAATTTTTATAATTAAATTTTTTTAACAGAAATGTGTTTCTGAATTTTTCTTGTTTGCAAAATAAATACCAAATTTTTAAGTGTACTAAGATGTATTTAATTTAAATTAGAATCACAAAATATTTCAAAACCTAGCAGTTAATGGCAAACTTCTAAAGACTTGTGATACAATATTATTAAATTGAAAATACATTTCCCGGAATAAAATTAATATTTTGATCAAAATTGAATTTTTTTGAAAAATTTTGTTTCTGTTAGCTATACGATCTAGTACCCCCTTCCAATCAGCGTCCGGTGGAAGATAGACCCCTCCCCCTAAGCCACTGACTGATCCGTTAAATCATATCACCTAAATTGGGTTAAGAAGAAATAAATGTAGCACATTTTTATTGTGTCCTATTTATTAAAATAATACTTGATGTTCTACAAAATTATAAGCATTTATTTTTACAAACAATCAACAATTGACAAAAAATCAACAATGAATTCTGAAATTTAAATCAACAATAAAAAATAGTCATACGTTTTGTTCTTGGCATTCGTATTTATACTAATGTAGATTGCAAGCACAGCGCAAGTCGCATTTCATCCCTTTGCAGGTCTAAACAAGCATCCCGGATGAACGGGAGCACGGGCGGCATTTTATAAGTCCCGACATGTGGTGTACACTCTTGTACTATTATCCATTGTTCTATTCAATTCTGTGTTTGAACTGAGTCTCGAATATTTTTGTGTACCTACCTAGTAAGTGATGCTACCTGCCTACGTTGACAGGTAAATCCAAGACATAATTTTTGTTCTTTGTTATGAAAACCTGAAAATTTTTCGTGGACCCCCATTTATAACTTGTGAACCCCTTTTTCTAATTAGGTCTACGTGGACCCTCGTGAGAACTCCTGTGGACCCCTAAGGGTCCACTTGGACCACTATGGGAACCTATGAACTAGATAAGTATATAGCATAGTTTCTTGAAAAGTTTTGAAATATTTAAATTGCAGTATTCCTATCTCTACTAATATGCATTCATTTTAATCGGACGTAATTTAAATAAAAAGGTTAATAAATCAGTTCCATCAGTGCAAAAATTACAATAATAAATATGTATACGAGATTTTCTCTCGATGCCGTTATCTTAAATTAAATGAGCCCGATTATGAAAGAAAATAAAAAACGAAACTCAGAATGAGGATTGCTGTCAGAATGGGCATTCATATAAAAGAGGCGCGAAATAAATATCAAATATTGAAATAATTTGCCAAAATTTTATTGAATCATAACCACTTATTATGTATATACCTCACATTTTCATTGTTTTATTTGTAGTGCTTAATTATGTTGCTTTCTAAGCTTAAATATATGTATCCGTAATAGTGTCACATAAACATGTGTTCGTAGCTATAGGTGCATAAAAAATGTCCGCAAACGTTGTGTTGAATTGTGGAAAAATTATTTTCGAATTCCATAATTCGTTTTTAGGATTTCGCAAAATTGGTAAGAAAACACAGTGCTATTTCTTTTAGATTAAGACATCTTCTTTTTTCAGTTGAGTTTGTCAGATTATCGCTAAATATAACTTTGTGCTAAATTCTGTAAGCCTCAGTTTTTATAATCTCTGTTGTTTGGTTTTTCTATTTTGCTTTTAAAGTCTGATATTCTTTGAGTGTAGTTCTTCAGTATTGAGGTTATTAAAAGAAGCCAGTCAAGTAAATACACACTCATCCATGTTATTTCCTCGTTTTTGTGGCTTTTCCTAAGGGATGTTGTCCAAAAGTAGGTTGTGTGCCTAGAATGTTGAATGTTGTTTGCTAAGGGATGTTATTCAAAAAGTGTCTTTGTAAGAGGGCATTTCAGAAATGGTAATATTTCACGATGAAGACCACAAATTTAATTTCACTGTTGAAGATCTAATGATTTCAAAATATGTTCACAGATGATGATATGATATGAGAACATTTATCATGATGGTCTGATAATCCTATTTTAACGTGATTTTATCCAAAATAATGAGACAAAGATCTCATGTTTTTAATATTTAAGAAGACTCCATTTGCAGTCTTCATATTTGAGAGTACAGAAAGGCTCCACATCATTTGGATTAAAGAACCTTTCTTGTTCTGCAAATTCATCTCTCTCTGTTCTTTCATTACCTTTAGTTCCATAATGCTTTGGCGGCTTTCTTATGAGATTTTTTCAATTCGAAGAATAACTCTTAGTTTAATTCGACGATTCTTAGAAAAATTCTAGTTTAATCCGTAATGATTTTAGAGCCTTAACAGTTCCTTAACTATCATTTAAAATGAGGGCATCTGCATCGAAGACGTTGATATGCTGCACAAAACAATTAAAAATGCTTAAGAATCTTAGAATATGTAAAAAACAAAGTATATTTCTTTATCTTCAATTGTATTTCAATAATGTTCATTGCAATTGTCAACGAATTATTTAAGCTAACTTATGATTCATTTCATGACAATGATTGATATCATTGATATGTGAATATTTTGAGTTGAATTAATCAATGATTTTGGCGATTTAAGCACCGCGTTGCATAAAATTGTCTAACATCTGCAAGTCATGGTAAGACTTGCTTAGAATATGGAAAATTTTCCATAGATAGTAGGCCATAGTCACATTTACAAGAAAGAAAATTAGAAAATTAACACACACTTAACTCGACTAATATGGATGCATAAGGAAGAAAAACAACTGTAGTTTTCAATATTGGTTATGTGATCAAGCTTTTTACATTCATTAAAAAAAAACAAGTTTCTCTTTTTAAGCTGCTTTGAGCTTCGATTAAAAATGTTTTTTTTTTTTACAATTTGACGTAGTTTTAGTGTCGCAGATAAATTATGATCATTAACAAGTTACCAAAAAACTAGGTCCTAAATATAAAATAATCATCTTTATTATTTCAATTAAAAATTTATATTTCAAGTTTCAAGAGCAATTTTTAAAGAGATGCACAGAGCAATTTTCTCATTAAAAGCTTCCTTAGATATCTTTAAACTTTTTTTGAAACTCTTTAGATTACTCTTTTTGAAGAGAAGCATTTGGATAAACATATTAGTTTTATTTAAGTGACGAAGTCAAATATTTTCACAAATACTTATATATGTTTCTCTGGAAATACTGAAATTATTTAAGGATGGATTAAATTTTCCATAAAGTAAACCAGCAGAAAATAAATGATGCGGTAGTTTTATTGATACAATCTTTCTTTTTTTATTGATACACATAAAACAACACAATGTCTACAACTCTCTAACAGCTCAAAGTCACAATTAATAGTTAAAGTTACAGCAGCTATTAAAATAACAGAAGAAAATTAGGAACATATACAACCACTAAACAAATAATTAAAAAGAATTAAAAAAAACTTATTTTTAAATATAAACTAATTTGTAGCATTTACCAACACACAGTATATTTTTATATTTTCCATTCAATCAATACCTTATAATTTATTTCCGCAATTTCACACAAACGGGCAAGCTATCTTCAGTAATGTGAATAAATTGCTTTCTGTATAGTACACCCATCTAGTGGTCAGAGAAGGAAATGAAAAGTATTCTAACATTTATCTAAATTTAAAGTTGTAGCCAACCTTTTGTAGTGACAACTATAAGATTCTGATCAAAAAATATCAAATTAAATTTTGCTGTAAATTTGATTTTATTGAATAATTTACGAATTTTACCATCGGTTGCTGACTGAAATAATTTTACTTAATTTTACCAACTTCGCATTTATAAACTTGATATTTTGATAAAAAGATGGCAGCACAATGCACAAATACAAAATACATCACATAAATTTTTCATGCAATTTGAAATATAGAGTCAAAAACATTTTCTCTCACTTTTTTTATGAAAAATATTTTATGAAATTTCATATTGAATTATTTTTTAAATATGCTAAATTATTTTACAATATGTGAATTTTCCTATCATTATAGCTTCATATAGAAGTGATTGAATTCATTGCCGTCAATTCATTTATTTTCAATTATTTAACAATTAACATAATTTTATGACTATAAGTATCCATTGATAACATCTGTAGGCAATTTCAAACATATATTTAGCTAAGAAATTTTATTTCAAATAAGTGAAGTGAGAAATTATTATTTCATAAGTAAATAATAAAAACAAATATAATGCTGTATTCTTATTTTTAGTTTAAAGATACAAATTTACTATTGTCAACTAACAAATTATGAACATATCATCCAAAAAATTGTCCTTATGATTTATATGGAACAATGGGTGAAATTTATTAATAGTAAAATAAAGAACATCCACTATAGTGAAGTTAAAAAAGGCGTCAAATATGAATTTTATAATTGCTTTCTTGATAGAATAAATCTATTATTATTTAAAAAAAATTTTTAGAAAGGTAAAAATTGACAGAACTTTTCAGCTGTAAATACAAACAAAGTTAAATATAACATTCATTATTTATAGTCCTAAATTATACCGAAAACTCATAAATTCATAAATTTTAACAAAAAGAATTAACTGCTTTTATAAATTCTAAAACTTAACCCCAAAAGAAATTTAATTTTCCTTTAGCAACTTTAATTCTCAAATACTATTTGCTAAAAATATTATCTTAAAATTTACGTATGGTTTAAAATTATAAAAACATCATTTTAAAATATGTACATTTTGAAACTTAATAGGCATATTGTAACTTTAAAATAGTGCTGCCATCTATTGTTCATAGAACTACTAAGAACATTTTCAATCTGTTTTCTGAGTTTTCGGAAATAAGATGCAATTTTGTTGTATTCACTGGCTGGATAATTTTTATAAATTAAACTACCCATTTTTTTTTCATGGCTGGAAGTCCTTATTTTTATTTAGATTCTTTATTCTCCCATTTTGACGAAGTGTGATGTCCTAACGGGGGACTTGAAGGAAACCGGTTTTGCAAGGAGAAAGCGAGGGAAGGAGGCAGAAAACAGGAGTCAGCAGAAGGAGGAACAGAGAAAAAGCTGCAGCACATCGCCTCGAAAAGTGACCCTGTTGGTCATTCAAGTCTGACTATTTATTGGAATCTATAAACAGTAAAAAGAAAATTTCCATATAATAAAATCATGCGAGATTAGAAGGAAGAAAAAGAAATATACTCCTGTAACATGAGTCCAAATGAAGGAAACCTCGCCAAATAAATGATCAACCAGGTTTTCAAAGCCCTCTAAATAGACCGGCCTAGCTCCTGAGCTTTTCGTATGTAAGTCAATGTTGTTGTTTTTTTTAAATTTATTTTACCAGCCAGTTTTTTTAGTGTGGTACCACCTGTTTTATAACTTTAAGCAATAATTAATATGAATATAACTTCAAGCAATCTAGTGAAAATTATGAGCTCCACGTGAATGCTTAACCATGTTGTTAGCAACGTTAAATATACGAAATAATATAAGTAACTGAGTATGTATGTGTGTAAATAGATTTGTTATTTTATGATTGAATTAAAGAAAATTTGTAATTACTAACACAAAGCCAGTTTCTACTTCTATTTTTCAGGTTTGAATCTGGGTAGAAAAAATAATAATAAATACACAACGCAATGTTAAAAAAAATAATACCTCATTATAATTTAAAATATCATTTGTAATAGTTATATTAACAGTAATCATATACATGACAATATTTGAATCAAATAAATTTAAAGATATATATTAATGTAAATATTTATACATTAAGGAAATATATATATGTGGTACCGCATAATATGTGAAAGAGCAATAATGGAATTAAGATGGTTAAAAATATATTGAACAAAAATTTGAAGCAACTTAACATTTACATTTGAATGTTTCTCAAGACAATTATTTTCCATAAATTTGATTCAAAACAATTTTATAACTAAAAATCACTTAAAATCAAATTTTACTAATATCAGCACATCGAGTTATATTGAGAAATTTCAGTGATTTCTTTGGCTGTTTTTTAAATTAAATTAATGAAATAGACGTTCATTGAGATATAATAAATAATTTTATAGCCATGTTTTGTTATTTCGCTGAATATTTAAATAAGAAACATTAAAACAGAGCGCAAGCTGTTAATGCTTCAGAGTTTTAAAATTCACTTAAACTAAAACCTGTAAAATATACTACTGGCCATTAAAATTGCTACACCAGGAAAGCGGCATACCACACACGTGAAATTTGCATGACAGGTAGAACTTGCTGTGATATGCAAATGATTAGATTTTCAGCGCATTCTTACAAAGCAGGCGACAGTAGCGACATCTACAAAAACCAGAGATTTGACAGCAGTTTTCTCATACTCAATTTCCGTTTCAACGTTGTTTTCGGCAAAGAAAGTTGTTGTAATGCCTCGTGTAAGAAGAAGAAATGCCTATCAGCACGTGTCTGACTTTGATCGAGAAAGGATTATAGCCTACCGAGATTGCTGTTTATCGTACCGCAATATTGCTGCTCGCGACGGTCGAGACCCCATGACTGTTAGCAGAATATGGAATCGATGGGTTCAGGACAATCATTCGGAACGTCATGCAGGATCTCAGCGACCCCCATCACTAACAGCAGAGAAGACCGACATCTTATCCGCATGGTCACAAGGGATCGTACAACCACGTCACGAACCCTGAGTCGGGAAATGGAGTCATTTGCAAGGCCACTAGTTTCTGCTCGAATAGTTCGACGACGTTTGCAGCAGCATGGATTGTCTGCACGGAGACCATATCTTCGGCTACCATTGACGCTGCGTCACAGACAGGAGCGCCTTCAGTGGTGTGATCAGCGACGAACCTGGACGCGGGAATGGCATCACGTCATCTTTAGAGATGAATCTCGGTTCTGTATACAGGACCATGATGGCCACATCCATGTTTGGAGGCATCGTGGAGAACGCGCATTGCCAGCTTGCATTGGTCATCGCCATACTGGCCCATCTGCTGGAGTGATGGTATGGGGTGCCATTGGATACACGTCCGGATCACCTCTTGTTCGCATTACCGGCACTTTGAACAACAACCGTTACATTTCCGATGTGTTAAGGCCCGTGGCTCTGCCCTATCTTCAAGGCCTCCCTAATGCTTTGTTTCAACAGGATAATGCATGACCGTATGTTGCCCGTACTGTTCTGAACTTCCTTGATACCGAACAGGTTCAACTGTTACCCTGGCCAGCACGTTCTCCTGATCTGTCACCAATTGAGAACGTGTGGTCAATGGTTTCCGAGCGATTGGCACGCCTTCCCTCACCATCCACTACTGTCGATGAACTGTGGCATAGTGTTGAAGCTGCATGGACTGAGATCCCCGTACTTGCCATACAATCTCTGTTTGACTCCATGCTTTAGGCGAATAAATGCTGTTATTGCAGCCAGAGATGGCTACTCTGGGTACTGATTTCTCAAGATCTATGCATCCTAATTTCCTGTAAATTTAATCACTTGTTGTTTCCACTATAATGTATGTGTCCAATAAATATCGTTCTGTTATTTTTATTCCTTCTTGGTGTAGCAATTTTAATGACCAGTAGTGTACAATAGACACTTCTGTGTTTAGGTGTGGGCGTGTATGTGTGTTTAATATATCTGTAATTGACAAAATCTCGCGATGGTAAACAATTTGTGGTTGAATATAATGTAATATTCAATACGAATTTCAGAACTTAACAATTGAAAAAAATCTTCTCTGAAGAGTGTTTTTAATTGTAGTGTTTTTATTTCAAATAAATAAAAATTATCAATTAAACAAACAGAACTAGAAATAAGGGAAGCCAAAAGAAACATTTATGATTTTAACATTGATAAAATTAATTAATACTACAAATTAAATACTTAAGAAGCTCTTGATTTCGAAACTTTTCTAGTTTGGGATAAGAAATTAGATTGGCCGTGGTATTCTGGTAATTAGAGATCGGCCTTCCATCCGGTAGATTTCCAGTTTGAAGAAGATTCCCAATGCTGCCTACGACTCACAGAGTAGATGCGATAAACGTGCTCTTTAAATCTGTGGAATCGAAAGTCCAGTGGTCTGTCGTTGAGCAGTTACCATGGATGTAATGATCTGGAGGAAAATTTCCTTCCATCTATATGAAAGTCAAAATTGAGGAAGTCGAAACTCTAGTAGCGCCATCTATCAGAGGAGTCTTAGAGCAAAGACGTACTTTCACTTTCGTGGTGCTCTGGTTAAACGAAAGACGCACCCTTCTCACTTAATTTCAAATAGCCATCGGTTACCGAGCTTGGCATGTCCAAGTTTCATAAATAACAACAACAAAATTGTTAATCGAATTAAATACCCTGATCGAATTTAAAAATATTAAGAATTTTCAGAAAATTACCATAATAAAAGAAGAAATAAAATAATTTCACAGCAAAGCAAGTTGTCAGTTATTACAGTCTTACTTTCCAATGCGCGAGTCCGATACTCACCCTAGATGCAACGAGGTAGGGGGTTTTGAACTCACATCAAATTCATCAAGTTGACACTTAAATAAGTACGGTTTGGAACTCATTTTAATTTATTAATTTTGGTCAAAGTAGTCATCCTGTACAAAAAATGAGCTTACAATAGCAAACAATGAAATTACTATTACTAAAGCAACGTGTTCCAATTGAATTCATGTGTAAAAAGTAATCGCATAGCGATAAACATAAGCCATCTTTCCTACATGCTCAATTGTATGAAAGTTTACTTGGAAATTTTCCATGTTTTCTCCCTTGCGCCACAGAAATACGACTCAATATCTATGAACAGTCTTCCCGGAAATCTGTAATAAGCCCATAATATGTATTCCATATTAAAAAGCAATAAAATAGTGATTCGACTGATGAAATGTCCACTTCGCGGTGTTCGAACCAATCAATCAATTAAAGAAATTATCTCTTGTTTTAACGTATTTTCGGATAAAGAATATAGTATGAAAAACTGAATACTAAATAAAAAATTACAAAAATAATAATTATTATTGGAATTATTATCTAGTTAATTTAAGTTATATATACACATGCAGAGTATAAAAACAGATGAAAAGTACCTGAATATATATGACTCAAAACAGTTAACGAATATCGTAAATCTTTTTTTATATAAAATAACGGATATATTAACTATATAGAATATAAAAATATCTATAATAATAATCTATTAATAATTATTAAAAATGGAAGAAGAGAGACGCAATTGCAAATTATTCTCATTTTCAAACTTTGCAGTATGCAAGTTTTTGGTTTGACGTTGAGGAAGATGTTTAAGCAGCATCGAATGAGATTTGGTTTTAATATAAAGCAAAGCAGAAGAGAATGAGCAACATTCAGTAATCACGTTGCTTCAATGACTGCAATGTCTTAACGAAGTCTCAACCAATTTAGAAGGATGGAGAGTGCTGATCGGTTAAAGGGGAACAAACACATTCTGAAGTTGCGGAAGCCATTGGAGTTTTACAAAGCGTGGTATCGAGGACCTGGAATCATGTTTTGAAGACTGGAAAGGCAAACCGAAGATCAGGGTAAGGTCGTAGACGTGCAACAACGATCAATGTAGACTATTATTTAAAGCTAAGACGTGTAGATAATGAAATATGAATACCACTCTTCTTCAACAGTGCCTCATCTCAGGTACTACTAGTACCACAGTTTCGACGGAATTTGTCCAATACTACCATCAGGTTGCTGGGCTGTATGCTCACCTACCAATAGTGTGTGTCACATCAACAGCAATACATCGTGGCATTAGCAGGGAGTGGGCAACAGAGCATGTGAACTAAAAAAGAAGTAAATGGCGCAATGTTTTGATCGCTGACGAGTACCCTTTTTTCTTTATCTTGATAAAAGGCATATTTTCATTTCGAGGAAATGTGGCACCTGAAATAATTTTGCGTTCGTGCACAAAAATTTCAAATTTAGCGGTGGGGAAGTGATAGTCTACGCTGGCATCTCCATTGCTAGGCACACCCATCTCCATATCATTCGAAATGGAGTTGTAAATAGTTGACAATAAAAGGATGAGTTCTCCAGACTAATTATAGTAAACTACGCTGTATCTATTGGAAATGATTTCATGTTAAGGGCGAATAATGCAGATCACATTATGCCTACTTAGTGAATGATTTCGCTTAGAAGGATGAAATCATGCGACTAGAATGGCCATCATGATTTGAGAACATGAAACCATTAGACCCTGTTTAGGACGTTCTAAGCAGACGAGTTACTGGACACCTAACTCCCTCACAAACTCTCCAAGAACTGGAAAGAGACCTTTTAGAGGAATGGGACAGAATACCTCAACCCATCATTAATAGCCTCATTGACTCGATATCTCAAAGATATTCAATATTGTTGGCCGTCCGAGGAAACCCTACCCCCTACTAAATATCTTTTCTGATTCGAACTATTCAAGTAACTTTATTTTTCAGTTATCATAATTCATGAAAAATTTTAGGTGTTCTAATTTTACTTTTTAATTAATTTAGCTACTATCTAAATTTTACTTTACCCATGTATATAATAATGGATCATAAAAACAAATTTTTATAAATGCAATGCCAAATGTTTGTTTGTTGTTGCCTGTACCCATTTGTCAGTAAAGTTTCACCAAATCCATTTCTACAACAACTCTAAGCATACGAAGTACGTTGAACAGATCCTCATGGATATCCCCTCAAGTTAAGTTAAGGCAGTCGAGGGTATGGTCAGGCGTAGTGCACTTAGTGCATGTAAGGAACACTCCTACTCTACATTTGTATGTCATAGGTCTTAGATGAGACCACAACGAATACGAAAAATGACAGTCCGCTTTAGCCTGCTGGGTTGGCTAAATAAAGAACCACCAGGGTGATTACTCTGTTACCAGAGGCGAAAAGGGTTGGCAGGGAGAGCTCGCACGCTGTTAAAATGGGAATACAATTCCGAAAAAGCAAAAGATGCTTCAGAAAATTATAGGGGAATTATATGCCGCTTTTAGCACAGAAAAACAAATGGCAATTGTATGCCATTTTTAGTAACAGTGTCTCTAGACAAGATCAAACTGCCTTTACCCGTTTCCTTAGTGGTCATCTGTCATCAATGATTTTGTCGGTGGTAATAAACACTTTAAATTTTGCACTAAGTGTTCTTTTGCGCAGACCTCTCTAGGTTATCTTGTCTGGGTTCATTCAAGATCCTCGATTAGTAATGAACTTCTTTAGGGTGAATGGGCTCGTGGACCAGATCTAGAGCTCTGCTGTTCAAGGGGATGGGAAACCCCTTGAACATCAGCAAGGGTGTCAAGAGTTTTGCTTCAGAAATGTCCACACGAGAAGGAGTGTTCTGGGAATGAATCTCACGAAAAATGGAAGACATTTTAGCTTGTTGAAAATAGTCACCGCCTACATGATTTGTTAAAATTGTGAGCATAATTTTTTGTTTTCTGGGCAATTTATGCGCAGGATTTAATGCATTAAATTTAAAAATAAATGTTTTGGCATTATGGCAATTATTTTAAAAATGGCAATTATTTTGGTGTTTTGGTACTTTGGGAAGGAGGGTTACCATTTTAGTATCATAAAGAAACTAGGTTTGTGATTCTAACACCAGCAAGGATCTTCGTGATGAGAATACTTGTATAAATCTTTAACTGACGTCAGTTTACCTTCTTTGCACTGCCGAAATAAGGAGTATTGGTGAAGAGAAGATATCAATTTATTAATATCAATAAACATCACTTTTATCTCTTGACGATAGTATAAAACTATGAGAGAAACGCTTTGTTCTTTTTAATGATTTTAATGCCAGATCCTGATACCCAAATATTGAATATTTTTGATAAAAAAAAACTAAACTCCATAGCACGACAGCCCATGTGGGCCAAGGCATACCGTGCCCATAACTTTTTTCATGACCAAGGGCCCTGGGGTGCAAAGCATATGTCCCAGTTAGGTGGTCAGCCTAACATAAAACCCCCAATGTTTAGTTCCCAAACATGCTTGGTACTCAGTTAATCGACCCACTGAAGGGATGAAAGGCTGAGTTGACCTTGCCTAACCCGAGGATCGAACTTCGGACCTGTGTCATGGGAGCGTGAAACGCTGCCACTATGCCACTGGGTTTCTCGAATATTTTTGATAATCAGATATATTTCTCTGATAGTGTTCATACGTCAGTTTTGTTAATTCCAAATCAACGATTTTAAAAACAAGTTATGACCACAATCTTTTAATGTATTTTAATCTTAAATTCTAGATTTTTCCACTGAGGAATATTGATTATAATCTAGGCAATTATTTGCATCACTTATGGAGTTTTCGATTCACACAGTGTTAAATAGCCTTTGGTGTATAAACTTTATATTATATTATTCATAATATTATTAGATTATAGGTACAGAATATTTTAAATTAATGATTGTTGCATAATTTGAAAAAAATATGGACAGTGAGACTACACACACACAAATTCTATTCAGCAAGTTCTATTTTATAGAAAAATTTTGATTGCAAATGATCCAGAGAACCAAGAATTTATTATTGACTGTGAAAATAATATTGTTGAGCAAAATGTACAGCTCACCATATAGTTCAAAAGCACGCATTTTGAAAGGCTATAGAAATTCTCGTTGCTATTTTTACGAAATGATTACCATTTGCGATCTTTCTTCAAAATATAAAAAGCTGTTAAGTAGTACTGAAAATGTTCCAGAAATATGTGTTATAAGAAGCATTAAGTTAGAGAAATATCTTAAATGCGTGTTAGGTGTACATTTATTTTAAGATTCTCTGAAAAAGTTAGGTAGACACTGCGAAAATATTATGTAAGCAAACGTTATGTTTTAATTACTGTTCACAATATTAAAAATCCGAAATTGATACTTTTAGAAGTTGGCGGTCTTCGCGATAAATCTCTACTGATATTCATCAAATCTTTATTGCATTAATTTTTACTTTAAATTTATCAAGGAAGAGAGCTTACACTTTTCTTCCAAAAAATATATTTTGTCTCGCATTCGAACGTGTGCAAATGGACACAAAATGAAATTTTTCAAGGCGCTACAACATGAAGAATCGCAAGCTGAAAACAAGCATTAATATTTTTTCAATGGATTGAGAATTCCATTTGCTGCAAATTTACAATTTATTTATTATTGAACAAAGGAAGTTACTTCAATTAATTGAATTGTGGGGCAAAGAGCTATGAAATATTAACTATAAAAAGCAATTGGTTGGAGCAGTCTTTTCATTGAACCAGCCTAAAAGACTAATAGATGTGGACAAACAAAACTCATTCGAGACTACATTAAAAACAACCGGTGAAATATATGGGCTTCCTGAACTTAATAAGCTTTTATGCCTTGGCGATTAAACTTGGCACAGGGGACCGCAAATTTATATAAGTACCCTAAAATTATATTTAAATCGTAAAATTTCTGATTTTGAATTTGAGTTGGCTAAAGTTTTATTGTGGTTGGCGATGAAATTAAATATATTGAGCCACAATCACAATGAGCACAAAAGGATTTTACCAATATTTTTATCCAAACAAAAATATGGTTGTAATTTCAAAATGTAGCAATTGGAGTTCAGTGCATCTAGTGAAGCTACACTGCTCTTTGGAGCATAAGTTCTCGTGTTCAATTCCAGTCACATGAATAATGAGAGAATGTTATGCTTTTGCTTAAGCATTCACGTATGTTGAGGTGGGTGATTAAAGTTTTCAGGTTTTCTCCATAACATTACATGAATATGGTTCACTATCCAGGAGAAGTCTTCGTGGAATGCTTTACGACGACCCTCATCTGCTTAGCTGTCCACGATCTCGGTACCAAACTGAACCAGTTAATATCGTCGCTGCTGAGCCACTGAAGATGCATGTTGTGCCTCCTCTCACAGTATGGACACCTGTCATAATGGGTGCTTGAAAGTTTTCCAGTTTTCCTCCTTTGAGACAGAAATAGGGCTCATTTTTTTTTATGAAAAGTCCTCTCCTTATGTTGTGAATATTAACATGCATACCAATTGTCTGACCGTTAGACAACCCTTTGCGTGATGTAAAAATGAGATAATTTCTGTTAATAAAATCATGAAAAAAAGTCACATGCTTGAAATTATGTCTTGCTATGCTTATTTTGGTTGCTTAATTAGATTTTATGGTACAAAAGGTTCAGAATAGTAAAAACTGAGTGTACTTATTTTAAAAACTACTTTTTGTTTTTGCTTTTGAACTATATTATCAAAATTATTTACTTTATTAATGTTTTTAGGAAACACAAAAACAATGACGTTAATTTAAAAATGTATTTATGTTTTGTAGAACCTCAAAAATTCTAAATTTATAAAGGAAATTAGGAGTATAAATTTTGAAAATAATTAAAATTTACAGATGAATAATTCAAAATAAAGACGTGACATTTTTGGAATAAAAACAGACGATATTCAGTAAGTTAATTATATAATTTTCTTTTACTCCGATTGGCAACGATAGCTTGTCAATCATATCTGAATTATGAAATCAATGAGAAATCAAAAAGAGAACTAATGATGTTGACATACAATTATTTTAAAAACATAGAAATTTTTTAAACATGAAATAATTTGTTAATTATCATAGATATAAGCAGATGTAATTATTTGATATCTCTAATATACTACACTATTCACATTTTTCTTGCCTTTGCTGAAGTGAATTGATCAATTACTTTACAAAGTTGATCATTTCAAATTTTTCGTTTTCTATACTTAAAATTGTTAAATCACGTAGATGGTTTTGACTCATGGTGGACCATAAATAAGTCTAAATTAATTTTATTTTGCTAAATGAACGTTCACAATGTGCAATTAATATAGAAATAGTTAAAAATATTTGAATGTGGCAACCTCTTCTTCTCTCTATCTTCACCGTATGAGATAAGGCATGTTAGAAGCTCTAATGTAGTTTTAGGTTTAGTTTCTTTTCTAATGCTGAGTAACATCTTTCAGTCCCACATTTCTCTATAGACTTCTGTTCCATGGAAATATGTATGAAAAAATTCACCCACACTTTTACATTTGTTAAGGACGGTGACTTAGCGCTTCCAAAGCAGAGGTTTGATTCTCAAGCTAGGTCAATTCAACCTTTCATCCTTTCAGTGGGTCGATTAACTGAAGACCAATCATGCTAGGGAGCTAAACACCGGGGATTTCGCTTTGGGCTGACAAACAAACTGGGACATACGCTTCGCACCCGAAGAGCCCTCGGTAAAGAAAGCAGATATGGGCAGTGTAAGCCATTATCCGGATATTACAATTTTGAAATCGGGATATTTATTTATTTATTTACCAATTAATTTTTAAGAAAATTGATGGGGTGTAATGTAGCAGGCCTCCTCGTGGTGCACCCTGGTTAACACCAAATCTGCTACAGCTTTCGCCGAGTTCTCTTCCGTTTTAACATTATGGACTACCCTGAGTGTTCTCTTTGTGTGTCTGGACATGTTATGACTGCTTCACATTTGGACGAGTGCCTCTGCACTATCTGTTTTTTCTTGTCGTGTTTCAAGATATTGGAGAGCCCGTTGTCTAATGGCCTAGCGGTCAAACGACATGTATTTGTAATTAATAATAATTTTAATGATTTAACATTTCCATAACAATTTCTTAAAAAAATTTAAATGTATTTTTCTTAGCTTGTTAACCAAGTGAATCAACTAAACATTTTTATTCCTTATTAATTGTGCATTATTTTGGCTCAAACCGTTGTTTCTTTGGTCTAAGACCTCTTTTGAAATCTCACCTAATCACGAGAAGGACAAAAATAATGTTATACAAGACATTGATTAAGCCAGTTCTAACCTACGCCTCAGAGACATGGACCTTGACGATGAAGGAAGAGAAAATATTGGCGATTTTTGAGAGAAAGGTCCTAAGAACTATTTTTGGTGCTGTTCTGGAAAATAACACCTGGCGAAAAAAGTATAACTTTGAACTGTACAATATCTATGGAGAAGGCATCATTAAATCAATAAAACTATCTAGAATGAGATGGGCAGGCCACCTCATGAGAATGAGTACAGAGAGAACACCAATAAAGGTCTTCAACACCACCCCTTTCTGTAGTAGACCAAGAGGAAGACCCAAAAAGAGATGGAAGGACTTCCTGAAAGAAGACTTCAACATACTTTAAGTCAAGAACTGGAGGTCGATTTCTAGAAAAGAGGTGGAATGGCGCAGAGACTTCTGAAGAAGGCCAAGGCCCACAAAGGGCTGTCGTGCCAATGCTGATGATTGTGCATCATTAGTTATGAAAGAAGCTACAAATTGTTGATTATTAGGTGTTGAACGTATGCTATAATTTATATTAGCAAATTTTCAAAAATTCTATAATATTACTAACTTTACAAATTTGTGTTATTTATTACATAATAATTGGGTAAGACTTTACACTCCTAACTTAGGATTAACTCACCTGATTTTTCACAATGGTATCTTTTTAAACATTTCATTTATCACAGATTAAACTGAAAATTTTATTTCAGAAAAACTCCAATGAAAAACCACTTT
The DNA here is from genome assembly GCA_037975125.1 of Latrodectus hesperus. NCBI lineage: Eukaryota > Metazoa > Arthropoda > Arachnida > Araneae > Theridiidae > Latrodectus > Latrodectus hesperus. The sequence continues at coordinate 61,470 of JAJQOW010000451.1, read as the reverse complement.
AACTTTATTGGAAATTTCGTATTTAAAATATCTTTTTAAATTATATCATTCAGATAATTATTGCAAACCAAAATTATTTTTATTGTAATAAGATTTAAATCACAAAACGTAATATTGATAATTTATAAAATTTCATTTTTATACCAAAAAACCAATTTTGGTGATTATAAGTTTAGAAGATCTTTGTTAATAAATCTTCATCTGATTTCAGTTTAGATAACTAAACTATGACATAGTATTATCAATGGAAATTTCAAATAAGCAACGAAACGCTAATACAGACAACAAAAATATTTTGCAAATTTCTTAAATCAAAAATCAAAACACACATAAATTCAAGTAAAATTATGTGTATTTAATACAATCAGAAATGTACAACCAAACAATATATATTATGTTATTAAAAAATTTTTCTCCAAACTGATGCACTTTATATTATTCTTTCAAGTTTTTCATTGATTCAAATTATTATCAAGAATTACACACAAGTCCTGAGATAAAAGATATATTTTAACTGTTAAATCGCCTAATTTTATTTAAAAAATTTTCTCAGTTATCATAGTAGTGAAATTTTTCTTCGTATTTTTATGCACTTAATAAAACTGCCTATTTAAGTTTTTAAAATATATTTTATTATTAAAATAAAGGCTGATTTTTATAAAAATCAAAATTTATTTCTATTAAGAGTCATTTTGGAAGTGCTGTTCATGCAACGTCATAAAGTTTTTTCTTTCAATACATTTATATCATTTAAAGACGATCTTATTTTTAAAATTTTACAATGTATAATGAGAAATATTTACGATTTCTTTATAAATTTCTAGAATAAATTTTTCAAGTTAAAAGATTTGTTTTTATATAAAGTGAACTAATTAAGAAATATATTCTGTACATATAAGCATACAAAAAAAGAAAACATTTAAAAGAGAAAAAAACCTTTATTTTTTAACTTCTATCATTTGAAAAAAGAATTTTTCAATGTTGCTGTTGTCGTGTGCCAGCTAGGCTGGCAATATATAGTGCGATGCTCTACTTTTCCAACTGGACCATATTTTGGTGTGGTGTCCGACTTCCTAAGTACACACATGTCATAGGGACCCGTTTATAGGATAGGCAACCATTCACAACCCATTCATTCAAGGAAAGGACAAAGACAGGATAGATAGAGAGAGAAAGTACATCCATGCCCATACCGGGATTTCAACCCAGGACCTCTCTATCCGCAGTCAGACACTGACTACTAGACAAGAATTTTTCAATATAAGGTGCTAATGTAAAGCCGACAGAATTAAGAGTCAAATAAAAATTATTTCCTCAAACAAAAACATTTAAATATTAAATAAATTACTTTTAAATTAATAATTTTAACTAATCAGTAATTTAATATTTAATTTTCAAAGCTTTGCAAGCATGTTAGTAAATACTTATACCAATAAGAATATGAAATAAATATTCAAATCGAAAGTATACATAATAGACAGAAAATACAACCTACGGCAATAATATTTTAAATGTCATAACTCCAGATTTTCAAAAGTTTACATTTTTGTTTCCGATGAAGCGATGTTCGGGAACGAACGAAATATTAACCGTGTGAACTATAAAAAGGAAAGAAAGTTTATGTGTTTTCTTAGAATTTCGAGGTAATTATATAGTTCTCGATCCCTACCATTTCGATTCCAGAAAGAGAATTCCCTACGCGACATACTGTAGAGCTATTTTATGAAAAATTTTCCCCCTTTCTTTGAAGGTCAGTCTGGTGCCGAACACCATGGAACCAGGAACCATTTTCTGTTTTACGGAGCGCCTGGAGTAAAACTCCTATCTCCAGTCTGAAATTTTATGAATTTAAGTGGAATAACCTTTTGGTGCATTGATTTTATTGCTCCTTTTTATATAAATATGAAAAAAAGAAATAAATAGAAAATAAATAAATAACAAATAAAGTTATTTTGAGTACATTGAGTAAAATACGTGTGTATATAAATTTATATATGTATATATGAACATATATCTATGTATTTTTATACATCCATTTATATATTTTTTTTATTAGAGATAATGAAAGTAAAGAGAAATAAATTTAATTTCTCTGTTTCTTGAAAATAAGGAGAAAAGGTAATAAATCAAAGTAAAGTAGAAAGGTAAAAATGTTTTCATTTTATCCTATTTTATTTATTTATTTATTATTTTTTTCCTTTTCCTAATAAGGAGTGAATGCGAAGGTTTTCCTTAATTTTATTTCCATTTCAGTGTAATGTTGTTCCAGGATCCATGAATCACAAGCGTCTACCCGATGGAGAAATCAGTGCAGTCCAAGGTCAATCCTCGATCACAAACGTCGTAACTTTCCTTCCCTTTATTTATTTTTTTTTCATCCCTTCTCCTCCCCCTTGTGCTTTCATTCTTGCCTGACTTTTTAGTATTGGTTTCAATTTTGTTTTGTGTGTATGTGTGTAAACTCGTCTTTTTTATTTATTTAGTTTTGGGAGGCATTTTTTAGTACTGTTTTTGGTCTTTTCCTATTTAGGTAGTCATTTATATCGTAACTTGAAAGGTTTTTGATTTCTGGATTTGTGTGTGTGGTTATTTCTGAGTAGAATTTTGTCGCTTGTTTAGTAATGAATGTTGTTAATGTTGTGATTACTGTTTCGTCTCTAATTTTTTCGTTTCTAATGTACCAGGGTGTGTTTGTAATTATCCTGAGTGTGATATTTTGTAATGCTTCGAGTTTTTGTATATTGCTCTTTGCAGCTGATCCATAAATTTCAGAGCCATACATTAAAATCGGTCTGAGGAGAGTTGTATAAATCAGTTTTTTGTTTTTGAAGTTTAATTTGGAATATTTACCAATGAGTGGATATAATTTTGCTCTGATTCCCAGAAATTTAGTTCTTATTTTTTCTATATGAGGAACCCAGGTTAATCTTTTATCCATAGTCATGCCTAGATATTCCACTCTCGGTTGCCATTTAATATTTTGATTTAGAATATTTATTTCCTTAAGGGTTTTAGTAGAGTATGTAAAGCAAATTGCTTGCGTTTTATTGACATTAAGTGTTAATTTCCATTTAGTGAACCATTTGACCACTAAGTCAATGTATGAATTTAGATTTTCAATTAGAATATTATTAGTTGGACCTCTTCTAAGTATGGCCGTATCATCTGCAAAGAGTGCAATTTTGTTATTCTTGGTTTTGGGGATGTCATTTACATAGAGTAAGAAGAGTATCGGTCCTAATTTACTGCCTTGTGGAACTCCACTTGTTATAGTTTTAGGTAAGGTTTTTTCCTTATTAAGTTCAACAATAAAGGTTCTGTTTGTGAGGTAGGACTGTATTAGTTTGATCAAAAAGATTGGAAATTTAAGGCTAATAAGTTTGTAAATTAGTCCTTCTATCCATACTCTATCAAAGGCTTTGTTGCAACTATATGTCTATAGAGGGCGCACTGCACGAAAATCTTTGTTTTCAAACAGAATAAGATTCTGCGCCGAGCGATGTAGATGTTTTTTGTTCTATGTTTTGTTCTTTTTCCATGTCTTGTCCTGTTTTAAGTATGTCCTATGTTAATAAAGAAATTAAAAACCTGCTCAAGGTAAGCTTATTTAGAATTTGAATTTATTATTAAGATGAATTGATAAACATGATTAGCAATAAGAGAAGTTTTATTAGAAAAATATAACATGGTGCCGAAACCCGGGAAACTAGCCTTTAGAATTTAGATTATGATTTTTATTTTGTATTTAATGTAAATAAATAACAGAATACAGCAGTATTTGATTTCATTATTTGTTTTTTGGCTTGTATGAAAATATATTTAATTATTTTATTGTTTGCTCAATATATTTGAAATTAAATATGTCGGTCGATTCGAACGAAACAGCGGTTGCTTTGAATCTTGATAAATTGAAAAGAAAACGCTCAACAATTAGAGGTTTGTTAACAAGAATATTAAATAAGGTTAATGAGCAGCTGGAATTAGAAATTGTTGATAAAGCGACTCTAAACGAACTTTTACAACAATTATGCGAAAAGTCAGAGCTAATTTATGAATTAGACCTAGAAATTGAAAATTATATCAATGATTTAGATCTGCTAGAATCGGAAATAATTTCGAGTCAGGAAATTAGAGAAAAGATAATTTCTACTAAATCGAAAATAAATACTTATTTGAAATCGGAACCGAAACTATTAGGAGTAGCTAATGTACCCGTAACATCGAAAAACGAAATTAATGTAAGACTACCAAAATTAACTATAGAACCATTTTATGGTAAATACGAAAATTGGCAAGAATTTTGGAGTCAGTTTGAGGGATCGATACATGAAAATAAGAATTTGTCAAATACGGATAAATTTAGCTACTTAAAATCGTTTTTGAAAGGTGAAGCTTTAGTTTCGATTCAGGGTTTGACTTTAACAGAAAATAATTATTATACTGCTGTAGAGTTACTAAAGAAAAGATATGGGCAAAAAGATATCATTGTTAGAGCTCATATAAATGTGTTGTTAAATATGCGTCCTGTAAAATCATGCGGCCAGTTGAAAGAATTACGCCAGCTGTGCGATACATGTTATGTTCAAGTTCGCTCACTTGAAACCGCTGGAATACAATTGAATAATTATGGTAGCCTGTTATTTCCTATCTTATTAAAATTGTTGCCAGAAAATATAGTTTTAGAATACAATAGATATAATAAAAATGATGATTGGGATTGTTTAAAACTTTTAGAATTTTTGAGAAATGAAATCGAAAATAGGGAAAAAACAATTTTATTTCGTGATACGAATGAAGTGAAAGACCAGTCGCACTCAAAGGGATACCCGAAGTATTTCGCAGCGAAAGGTCATAATTCTTTTCACCCCACACAAAAATACAAACAACAAAATGCGACGGCGCTGGCGTTAAATGTCGGAACCGCAGAAAAGGAGGGGGAATGCGAATTTTGCGAGAGTGACACTCCAAATAAACATAGTAGTAAAGAATGTCTTAAGTCTATTCTCGAGAGGAAAAACGCCTTAAAACAGAAGGGGAAATGTTTTTTATGTTTTAAACGAAACCACACTGCGTATAACTGTTTTTCGAAAATGCGATGTAATAGTTGTAAGGGGAAACATAATAGTTTATTACATGAATATATTAATAAAATTGATGTGAAATCGGATACTGCTGTCACTTCTGTTTCAGAAGAGGACACAATTAATAATATTTATTTGCAAACCGCAACTGTAAATATTGTAGGAAATAATAGAAATAAGAAATTTCGATGTTTGATAGATAATGGTAGTTGCCGATCTTTTATCCTTGAGCGGGTTTCTAAAGAGTTAAATTTAAAAATAGTAGGACAAGAAGAGTTAAAAATTTATACGTTTGGTTCTACTGAACCAGTTATAGAAAAAAGAAATAAAGTGAGAGTTGAAATAAATTGTCCCTTTATGCGAAAACATTTAGTTATCGAAGCTTTAGAAACACCGAATATTAGCAATGCTCATATAAGTGCACCTGCAAAAGATATAATTATACAGTGTAAGAAAAACAGAATAAAAATAGCGGATCAAAGCTTCAATGAACGGCATTTACAGCTTTCTCTGTTAATAGGCAGTGATTATTACTGGAAAATTGTGACTGGTAAAGTTCGTAGATTGTCAGGAACTTTAGTTGCATGTCAAACAATGTTCGGCTGGACGATTAATGGTTCAGTTGCTACATCAAATAGGATGATCACACAGCAGTCTGCTAACGTTATGAAAGTAGCTGTTCATACAATAGGAAGCAATCTAGATGTCGAATCTAACATGATATTGCGTAAATTTTGGGAGATTGAATCAATTGGAATTAAAAACGAAAGTAATAATACTGATAAGGAAAACGAAATTTTAAATCAGTTTAAAAAATCCATTAGTTTAAAAGATAACCGTTACCAAGTTAAACTACCCTTTAACGAAAAGGTTGAGGAGTTGAAAGACAACTATGAAATAGCTTTTAACAGACTAAATAGTTTAACTAAGAAATTTAAGAAAAATCCAGAATTCTTCAAAAGATATCAAACAATTATCGATGGTTATCTTGAAAGAGAAATAGCAGAAGAAGTTTCTGATAATCCCAAGAAAATATCATTTTATCTCCCACATCAAGGAGTACTTAGAGAAGATAAGGTTACAACAAAACTCCGCGTGGTATTTGATGCCTCTGCTCATGCCACAAATTCCCTTTCATTAAATGAATGCTTAGATGCTGGACCAAATCTTAATCCAGAATTATTAGGAATATTAATTAACTTTCGACAACATAGAATTGCGTTTACAGCGGACATTGAAGAAGCGTTTTTGCAGATCTTACTTTCACCTGAAGATCGAGATGCAGTTAGATTTCTTTGGTTAAACGGGGAATTAGAAAAAGAATATAAATTTCTCAGAATGACTCGAGTTATTTTTGGAGCAACTTGTAGCCCATTTTTGTTAGCAGCTACACTTAAGCATCATGCTGAAAGTTTCAGAGATAATTATCCAGTTGTTAGTGATTTAATTGAAAATTGTATGTATGTTGACGATTTAATAAGTGGTGCAGACAGTGAAAAAGAAGCCATAGAAATTAAACAAGACATGAAAAAGGTTTTGCAAAAGGCTAGTTTTAACATGAGAAAATGGAAAACAAACTGTGTTTCCTTACAGCAGAAATGGGACGAAGAAGAAAACCCTGGTCTGGTGCCATTAGCAGATTGTAGCAAGGTCTTAGGATATTATTGGGATAGTAGAAAAGATACATTAAAGATTCCAGTACCAGAGGTTACCATACTGAATCCAGATGAAGAAATTACAAAGAGATTTATATTAAAAGTAATTGGTAAACTCTATGATCCTATAGGATTTATTAATCCATTTACTGTTACGTGTAAAATCCTTGTTCAGGAATGCTGGATTACTGGATATGAGTGGGATAAACCATTACCATCAGACATTCAAAAAAGATTTAAAAGGTGGTGTGAGGATTTAACTAATTTAAAGGAAATTCAAATCGAAAGACATTACTTTAAAAGTAACAGCATTAAGGGAATATCTGACATTCAATTGCATTGTTTCAGCGATAGTAGTATTAAAGCTTATGGTGCTGTCGTTTATATTAGGTTTATTGAGAATAATGAAATAAAAACTACATTTGTTTCATCAAAATCTAGAGTTGTTCCCTTGAAAAAGATTACTCTTCCGCGTTTAGAGTTAATGGGTGCTGTAATAGGTTGTAGGTTAATGAAATATATCTTGCATAAAATTAATTTGGAAGTAAATAACTGCTTTTATTGGACTGATTCTACGATAGTACTTCATTGGGTGAAAGGCGATGCTAAAAGATGGAAACCATTTGTTTGCAACCGAATAATTGAAATTCAAGGCATCACTGATCCCTCATCATGGAGCTACTGTCCAGGGGAAGAAAATCCTGCTGATGTTTTAACGAGAGGTGAAAATTCTTTAAGGTTGAAAGAAAATCGAGCATGGTTCAATGGACCTTATTGGCTTTCTGAGGAACGTAACCATTGGCCTATAGCATATCCAGACCCAGAAATGAAGATAGCTGAAGAGGAAAAGAAGAAGAAAAAATGCATAATTTTACAAGCTATTTGTATTGAGTCAAATACTAAGGACTTATTGGAGATATGTAAAATTAATAATTTTACAAAATTACTTAGAGTTACTGCGTGGATCAAAAGATTTATTTTTAACTTGAAAAATAAAGGGAATAAAAAAGGACCACTGTCAGTTGAAGAGTTGAATGATTCCGAAATTTACTGGATTAAAAGAACTCAAGAGAAAGAATTTTCTACAGAAATAAAAAGTTTAAATTCTAACCAAAAGTTACCAGTTTCTTCAAAAATAGCCTTGTACAAACCATTTCTTGATAATAATGGACTGATTAGAATAGGTGGGCGATTACAGTTTTCAGACTTGAGTTATGAACAAAAACATCCTTTGTTGCTGCCTGGTAAGGACGAGTTCACTGAATTAATTATTCGCAGATGTCACGAAATCACTGGGCACGCTGGGTTATCAGAGACACTATCAGAAATGAGAGAAAGGTTTTTCATCCCTAAAGGCAGGCAAAGAGTAAAATCTTTAATATTCAAGTGCAATTTATGTAGGAAATTCAGAGCGAAGCCTGCTACTGAAGAGATGTCTTGTTTGCCCCCAGATCGTGTGAGGGAAGCATTTCCATTCGAAATAACTGGATTAGATTATTTAGGTCCTTCTGTACATATTCGAAAATTCAGAAACGAAGAAATCATACATTTTGCTATTTACTTGCGCAGTAACACGTGCTATACATTTAGAGCTGACAACTGATATGTCAGTACCGTCATTTTTGAGAGCATTTAAAAAATTTATATCCCGTCGAGGACTATGTAAAACAATATATTCAGATAATGCGAAAACTTTCATTAAAGTGAAAAGAGATTTTAATCTTTTAAATGAAACTTTAAGCAAAGAAGAATGCGGAAATTATTTTAGTGAACGAAGAATAACTTGGAAAAACATCGTAGAAAAGGCAGCTTGGTGGGGAGGATTTTGGGAGAGACTTGTTCGCTCTGTGAAGACCTCCCTCAAGAAAATTTTAGGAAAAACATCTCTAAATTATTTGGAGCTTGAAACCACGGTCGTAGAAGTTGAAGCCATTTTGAACTCTAGACCACTAACTTATATAGATGAAGAAAATGAGTCAGTGATTCTCACGCCTGCTCACTTCCTGATAGGTAGACGAATATTGTCTCTTCCTGGACAATCCGTACTACCCCTTTCAACGAAAGATGTCCTCACCAGAAAATATAAGCATCAACAAAAAATAGTGACTGCCTTTTGGAACAGATGGAAAAAATCCTATCTTTTGGAATTAAGGTCTGCTCATCAATCCACCTTGAGAAAGAAAAATCCTATTTTAATAAAGAAGGACTCAATTGTTCTAATTCACGAGGATAAAGTGCCAAAGCTTATGTGGAAGTGTGGTATCGTCACAGACGTTCATGTTGGCAGAGATGGAAAGACACGATCCTGTACAGTGAGACTTCCGTCTGGGACTCATTTGAAACGTCCAATTCAGTTGCTGTATCCAATCGAACTTTATGAAAATTGAACTTTATGATACATTTAGTAGCATTGTTTAACTTTATATTTTCTTTTTCTTTTACAGAATTGTAGCAGAATTGCTGCTGAAATAATGAGTAGCTTTATAATTACTGTAAGCAGTATATGTATGTATCTTTATTTAGGTTTGATTTTTGATATTGAAATTAACTTTAAAAATTAATATGTAAAGCTAATATATATATTGATTTTTACATTATTATGTTGTTACAAAGGCATATGCTATTATTACTAGAACATAGTATTATTATATGATTATTATTAAGTATTGGTCTTATTGTTTTGAAAATCTGTGAATTAACTTAGTATTAATTTAGACTCTACTCTTGATGAACTTTTTAAGTTCATCGGGGGGAGGATGTTGCAACTATATGTCTATAGAGGGCGCACTGCACGAAAATCTTTGTTTTCAAACAGAATAAGATTCTGCGCCGAGCGATGTAGATGTTTTTTGTTCTATGTTTTGTTCTTTTTCCATGTCTTGTCCTGTTTTAAGTATGTCCTATGTTAATAAAGAAATTAAAAACCTGCTCAAGGTAAGCTTATTTAGAATTTGAATTTATTATTAAGATGAATTGATAAACATGATTAGCAATAAGAGAAGTTTTATTAGAAAAATATAACAGGCTTTTGCCACATCCAGCATAACTGCTGCTGTGGTTTGGCCGTAAATGAATCCCTGATGTATGAATTCTGAAATCCTAAGTATTTGCTGTATTGTTGAGTGTTTAGCTCTAAAACCGAATTGTTCATTTATTAGTATGTTGTTTTTTTCAATAAATTTTTTAATAAGTTTTAATATGTGTTCTTCTGTAATTTTACTGAGTGTAGAAAGTAAGCTGATAGGTCTGTAGTTTTCTGATTTATTTAGATTTTTTCCTGGTTTGGGTATGGGTCTAACAATTGCAGTTTTCCAGCATTTAGGGAAGTAATTTAATTTTAAGATGTGATTAATGATAATAGTTAAATTTATGACATATTTAGGGGTAAGATTTTTAACCATTTTATTTGTAATATTGTCTTGTCCAGGGGCCTTGCCATTTTTTAATTTTTTTATGCTTGTGATAATTTCTTTAGGTGTGATTATGCCTGTATATTTATTTTAAGTGCATTTTTGGAGATTATTTAGTGTGTTTTTGATGGCTCTTTCTGTATTAATATCTGTGTTGGTGTTGTTGTTAAAATGGATATAGAATTGTTTAGCTATTAATTCGATTTTATCTTTTGTTGTGATGTATTGAGTACCATTATGTTCAAGGTTAGGAATTTTTTGGTATTGAGTTTTTAGTTTTTTTGTGGCCTTCCAGAGGAGCCATTTTCTGCTTGAAGATTTTCAATATACTCTTCCCAGTTTTGTTGATTGTATTGATAGAGTTCATTTTTGATTTGCTGATTAGTTTGATTTAATAATTTTTTTTCATTTGGGCTTCTGGTTTTTTGGTAATTTTTTCTAATTTTATTTCTGTTTTTTATTAATTTCAAGATTTCAGGTGGAGGGGGTAATTTTTTTATTGGAACTTCTTGGGAAGATTTTTGATATGCTTTGTGTATGTTATTTGTGAAGTTGATTATTCTGTCATCCAATTCCTTTTCGGATTTGATGGTATTAAAATTTAGTTGCATGGAGTTTAATTCTTTTTTAAATTCAATCCAATTTGTTTTGGTACAAGTGGGGGTAGGTGTAGGTTGTATGTTGGTTTCGAATTCAATTTTTACAGGTAAATGGTCTGAAGATAATTCATTTAGTGTGATAGTGTTTGTGATGATAGGGGGTTTCTTGCAATGGCGAAGTCAATTGTAGTTGCTGATTTGGTACTATATCTTGTGGGAGTTGGGGGTGAAATTAGCTGAAGATCAGCATTTTTATTGAAGTTGTTTAAAATATAACCATTAATATTTGGAGTTTGACAGTTCCAGTTTTTGTGTTTACAATTAAAATCCCCAGCAATGAGGATTCTGGGTCCTAAGGAAAGCAGATTCTCTATTTCAAATGGGAAGTTTGGGTGGGTGTTTGGGGGTATGTAGATGGATGTTAGTATAAAGGGTTGTTCATGTGGGGGTAAATTTCAATTATTGTAGCTTCTAAATATTGAAAATTGGGAGTAGTGATATGTTTGTGTGTGAGGTGATTTTTAATAAAAATTCCAGTTTCCCCTCTTGGGAATTTTGGCGAGCAGTTTCTGGGTGTGTGTATGAATGTGTAGTTTGGAATGTAAAATTTTTCATTTTGCTTAAGAAAAGTTTCTTGTATGAGAATGATGTCTGGATTGTGTTCCTGTAAGAAAGTGATTAATTCATGTTTTTTGTTTCGTATACTTTGAGCATTCCATGTGATTATATTTAATTTGTTGAGTAGATTATTCATAGGTAGAACTATTGTTGAGGTTGTTTACAAAGTTAATGAACTCAAACATTTTCATAGTTGGTCTGTAATGTTTTCCATTTTTTTATTAAATTCCTGTAATTTATTTCCAAATATTTCATTGATTGTTTTACAGAATTTTAAGATTTCTCCAAGATTGGAGAAAGCTGAGAAATTTGAATTTGTGGTATCATTGTTTGCATTTATGTTGTTTACGGCGTTTGGTAGACTTGGGAATTCAATATTTTTGTTTTGAGCTGGGTTGTTTTGGGTGATTTGTGCCCAACTTGTACCACTCCTTATTTTGTTGCTTTGGAAGGTGGGTTTGATTGTTTTAGGGGCCCTAGGGCAGTTTTTGTAGTTAGCTGGGTGTGGTCCACCACAGTTAGCACATTTTGCGGGGGTTTCCCTGCTTTTTTGACACTCTTTCGTGCTGTGATCACCAGCACATTTAAGACATTTGGGTTTACAGAAACAGTTTGATGAGCCATGGTTCCATGCCTGGCAATTAAAACATTGGTAGGCACCTGGTCTAGGCCTGTATGCCTCTACAGAAACTATTATGGAACAAAGTTCCTCTATTTTATATATGTCTTCTAAATTGTTTGTTTTATTTAGCTGTACCTGAAATATTGGTAATTTAAATTGATCTTTTGATCGCCTAAGCTGGGTTATTTTTGCTACGTTAAAGTTGAGGGCTTCAAGGTCCTCTTTTATTTCTTCAATTGGCATGTGAATGGGGAGTCCTTTGATGACAATTTTTACTGGCTTTTCTCCCAGTCCTGGGATGACAAAGTAATCAACGTTATTTAATTGTAAGTGTTGCGTGAGTTTTCTATGGGTGTCTGTGTCGTTGCATGTGACTTTGAGGTGTTCTCCTGAAGTTTTGATGCTTATGTTATTTTTTTGTGTTTTTTCTTGTATTATTTTTATTAATCTTTTAACACTTCCCGTGCTTCTTATTAATATTGGGGATGTTTTAGGAGCTTCTATCTTATTACTGTCCTGATTTTCTATCTGAGAACCGTTTGAGTTTTGTGTATTTAGGGGGGTTGAAGGTTCGATGCTGGATTTTTCTGCATTTTCTGGGTTAGTTGGTTTATTTACTTGGTTTATTACTTCATTTAATTCATCAAATTTATTTTGAACAGCTGTAGTCTGGATTATTACAGTTTTTTCTTTGTTGTTATGATTTTTGTTATTTGGTTTTTTGCTTCTATTTTTGTGTTTGTATATTTTAAATTCACCTTCATCATCTGTGGATGTTGTGTTACTCATTTCATCTTTAGATCTTTTAGTATTTTTGTTATTTGAATCCACTTCCATTATTTCACTTTCAGAATTTTGGGGATTTGTTCCTTTATTTTTTTATTAATTTCTCCCTGAGTAGACGCTTGGTTGCTTATGTTATTGCTATTATTTGAACTAGGTAATTTTAGCATGGCTTTATCTTTTTGATTGTTTTGAGAAAGATTTTCCTTAGAATTTTTGTTTACATATTGGGATGTTTTAGTATTTGAATTCTTGGAAACCTTAGCATTACATAAGTCATTTTCATGCACATGCACATTTTCATTTGGATTTTTTAAGTTAGCATTAACATTAGGAGTATTAATAAAGTTATTGCTATTTTTTATAATAATGCACCAGTTAAGGAAATCCCACTTACTTTTTAGTTTTTTGGAGTTTTCCATATTTATTTCGATGTCCGAATTGAGGAATTGTCCGATGAGTTCCCTTTTGGAGCAGTTTTTTTCGTTAATAATGTCCTCCATCATCTTCCTGGGGTGAGCAATGCCCGTTTCAATAGTAATGATTTCTGCGTTCATTTTGAGGATTTTTATATTAATTTCCTCTTTTGTTGCATTATTGACAAAATTAAACAGTTCATCATCAATAATTTCAAGGAATTTCTCCGGAATTTCATTATTTTGGAATGTTCGAGTGTTAAGCGTTTCACAGTTCATTGACTCTTCGAGTCCTTTGTTTGGGGTCTTTACCCCTGAAGACTCCATGATAGCAGAGTTTTTTCCCGTAGCGGGAATACTTGCCGACAACGTCGGCTGAAAGGTTCTACTTCCCGTAGTAGTCCGATCGGATTGAATCACTTTTCAGAAATAAGAACACAGTTTTAATTAAGAAATATTGCTTTTGTTTATAAACAAGAATCAGCTGTACGATTTCACGTCACTAAGCCTCTTCCCTGAGGAATATGCCAAATATCTCGGAGAAAAGATTCGTTCAGCCTCTCCTAATCAGCTCAGGAGGAACGTTGCATTTCGCCCCTCATTGTAAATAAAGTTCCGAACACCATGGGGGAAGGTTCCTCCCTCTATGCTGGACACAATATTTTAGACAAAGGGGGCCGCTAATAAGAAACACGTTTCAGAAGGAATTTTACCACGAGTATAACGTGACACTAGGCTAAGAGGCTACAATAAAGCCTGAGATAAAAATACAACGAAATTTTATTTTTATTTTGGGACAATGGATAATATAATTTTCCAAAGTATCAATAACTGAAATTAATCTTTCCATATCACTTCTTGATAACTTAAGTAATATTTGATTTTTCTGATGCTATTAGCACATTTAAATTTTTACAAGTTTCCATTAATAATATTTCAGTTATATGAAATTTTCTTTTTCTGCGAATATTTTTTACAACGTTATTATAATATAAATAAGATTAAATTTTCCTTTTTTATCATAAAAGGAAATCAAAAATATTAATGAAATACTGCTTGTTAAATCAAAGGACTTAATCTCTTATGAGAAATTAAAAATAGCACGTCACATAATATTTCAAAACACAAAAATTTCGACAAACAATTTTTAAGTTTTTAATTTTTGATGAATTATAACATCCAGAAGAGTCCAATGGCAATAATATTCATTGAAAGTTTTTTTTATTTTGTTTTATTAATATTATTGTTTTGACTTTTTTTAGTAATGTAACTTGATTTATATAATCTGTATAACAATTAAGACTCATAAAGGGCACTGTGAATTCTGGCGTATTCACAAAATTAAATAGATGTTTTTCATGAGCTTACTCTTCTGTATAATCTCCCTAAGTTAATAGATCCAAAAATTACCATATAACAATAATACAAATAATTTAGTAAATAACTTTATACTAAAATGAAAACCTCTCATATGAATTAAAATAGAACTGACCAATTTTAATAATCCAGAAATTTTAAATGAAAAAATTAAGATATTTTCGTTATTTACACATTTACAAGATTTTTAATACAAAACAATAGTATCACAAACTTTGAGCAAAGTATGAAACTTAAAATCGAAAGGATTAAAAATATGAAAACTGATAATCTAAATGGTTAAGAAATGAAAATAGAAAGCATGGTTAAATAAACATAATTTTTAAAGGGAACTAAGTTATGCAAAATTATTGAAATATAAGAGTAAGAGTTTCGTTTATGGGACGCTCCTGCAGCTCTTCTTTGTTATTCAACATCTTCTCATTTTCAAATCTGATTCTTCCCTGGAGTTTTTTTTATTTATTTTCCCTGGATATGACAAAACAATTATAAAATGCAAAGTTTATTTCACTGAATAAAGTTAATATTATAATAAAATAAGATTGAGAGAGAAATTTTCTGAAATTTTTTTGTTTATATTTGAAATGATTTGGCGCCCCCCCTCTCCAAACTGCGCCCGGGACATGATAGACCCCCTTGCCACCCCCCCCTTCGCTACGTCTCTGGCATGCATATACACACATACACTCAACAAGAATAATCAATATGAAAAAAAGTTTCGATAACTTTAGAATTAATAATAGTTTAATTTAGTTTAGATAACTTTAGAATTGCGACCTGTGGCCATGAAGGTTGGAAAGTATGAAAGGCGTATGTAAAGTATAATGCGAGCAACAGATATTTTGAACGGCAATACTATATCAAGCTTGAAATATTTTAATTTGGAAATAATTAAGATTTTTTCACACATATTATTAAAATTATAAAAAAGTAACTAAAGTTCGATGAAGGTTATTAATACCTATAGACAAATTTTAACTTTTAAAAATTTCTCAAAGGGATAGCACATATTAAGTGGATTTATTTAATCAATTTTTCTGTTCATTTTGTTAAATTAAAGATTTTAAATAATGAAATAGTATATTCCGATAAAAATATGCTTATAAATGTAAATATAAATATCAGAGTAATATACAAATAAATATTAGTATAATTTTATTGATAATTCTTAACAAATAGATGCTGCCATCTATTGATTTTATCACGAAGCAGAAACAGTAAACACTTATACATCTAATACTGAAGAATATACTTTATTATGTTATTCTTTATGTTCTTTGTCATCTTATGAGTATAAGGATATATAAAAAAATACATACATAAATTCAGCTTAATCCTCTTTAAAATTGAATAATATTAATTTTTTTTGGGGAAAAAAAATAAGCATTTAAATTGTGTTTATCCTAGTGCCATCTGGGTGTCATATTTTGAAATAAACTAAAACATTTGAATATTGAAATATCCTACAAATTTTGGAATTTTTACATTATAATGCACAAGTACCCTCGCTTTTGATAATCACCGTTACGGATAAGAAAAAAAATCGTAAATTATTGTCATTAATATTGCATTTGCATCATGTATTGTCAAAAAATGTTTACGTTTTCAAAAATATTAAAAAAATACAAACAATTTATTTACATTTTATAAACTAAGTAGTTAACACTTATTCTTAAAACTTATTTAAATGCAAATGTTTATTTCTGGCGAAAACTGTTCACCAATTTAATCGGTGATCGATAGCGAAAGTATAATTTAATACTACTCATTTCCAATGAGATAAAATTAAATTTTGCTGAATTTAATTATTTTTTGCCCTTGGTGACTTGTGACCGTAATGCTTCTTTTTAATAGACTAAATTATCACCAAGCAATCTTTTACAATAACTAGTTTTAGCTTTGTTTACCATTTAGCATGTTTACCATTATTTATCACTTTTTGGTCAATTTTTTCTCAAAATAATTCGCTTCAGTATATATTAGATTTAATATGAAATTTGGAGCCAATAAAATCATCGTATATACGTTGTAAAAATCATGCTATTTCTATAGGATCAAAAGCGGAGGTATAATGGAAAAGTACACAAATTTTTATTTAAATAGCTAAAATTAAAAAAAAGCTATAATTTAAATAAGTTTAAATCGTTAAAAAGAATTTTAATTTGATTAAGCTTTCTACATTTTCAGTGTAAAATCGAAAATATTGAAAATAAAATAATTGGAATTTTAAAATATACCACATAATATTAAATTTTCTATAATTATGCAATTATACAATTATACAATTTCTATAATTATACAAATGCAGAAACATTTCTCTTTTAATTTATAATTAATTTCACTATAGCAATTTGATATCAAAGTTGGTACAGATGTCGTATAATCCAGGACTCTAAATTTTGAATTTTTTGGCGAAGATGAAATGTTGCCAAGATGAAGCGCTGTGATGTGCATGATGACGTAAATTTGCCAAAATAGAATTTTCTGCACAATTCTTATAGATATCTATATCTATGACGTAATAAAAACCAGGTTGCCACATACATATGAAAATCCGCCAAAAATATCACCAAGCTGAGAATTTAGCATTCTGGATAATACGGCATCTATGCCACAAATTTATTTAATAAACTCCAAGCATATTAATTGGATTTGAAAATTTTATTTTTATAATACAAAATATATACGATTGAAACATTTACTAAATTAATAAGTAAATATATATAAAATAAAAAGTTAAAGGATACAAATATTCATGGGTTTAAATATTTGTTCTCGAATGGTCAGATTGTACTTTGGAAAAACTTGTATCGATAGTTTCATAGACATTTTGTGTTTCTCAAACTACTACCTATCTTGATGAAGTGAAATTAATGAAAGAGTTTTTTTTAAAATAAAATTATTAAAAACTCATTCATTCATTCATATTAAATCTCATGTGATACAAAATATGCTTTCTATCCATTAAACGTGTACATTTTCTTTTCGTTCAATAATTTGGCTTCAGTAATAGTTAAATACTTTACTAATATAGGATGAATTTTAAAATTAAAAATATAAAAATTGAAATAAAAAATTTAGAGCATTTCTTGTTTTAAACATATAACTTTATTTAATGTCGGAAAATAGACGATGAAATATGCATTTTGTGGAAATACATTATTCAAACTTTGTCTGAACTGTTAATTTACTTTAGTGTGAGAATTAGTTTATTTACTTAAATATAATCAACGACTTTTGAAAATTTTGGTACAATGGAACAGTTAATGACAGCTGTAACTAATAGACATAAAAATGAAGCAATAAGCGATTTCTGTCAATTTTCTTATCATCAGTCAAATGAGCTCTAAACTCTGCAGTTTAATGGAATCCAAAACAATATTTACAATTAGCAACATATATTCAATTAAAAAACAAGCCTAAGCTAAGACATTACATATTCAAAACGATAAGAATGAAGCTTTCTCATGATAATAATAAAAAATGTTAGAATGTAACAGATGTTGCAATTCAACAAAATACAAGAGTATGAACAAAACGATACAGTCTAAACAAATGATAAATATAATACTATTCAGTTTAAAATTTAATTTCTTATCAACAGTTTTACAAAATGTTCTAAAATGATCTAGAATTTCTAAATCCCAACAGACAGAATTTCATGAATTTAACCACAAATGAAATGTTCTAAAATATACTAGATTAGTATCATTAAGATGATAAATTAGAATTTCAATTTTATGTTACTTAATTATCTTAAGAAATTAAAAATAGTAATTTTTATATAAATTATACGATAAAAAATTATTAAAAGATTTTTATACCAAATATTAGTAAATATATAGCCTAAAAAACTTTAGTCTTTCCTCTGTTAGATTTTTATGTGACAATTTATTCAACTTATTTCAAAAGATTTTTGATTAAATTGTTTTGATAATTAATGAATTATTTGCTTTGAACTATATTGCAATTTTAATAGATCACATTTTTAAGAAAATTTTATTTTTAGTCAATACTCCCCAGTAATGCTGACAATGTTAGCACTTAATTCTATTTATATGTTCATATTTTGCCCTTTATAAAATTTGAATTTCACTTTCATTTGTGTTTTATTGACGTTCTTTGCTATAAATTTAGCATTGAATGATATTTCAAAATTACTGTACTTTCCATTAAGCCATTAATTTATTTATATTTGAAATAAACGCATGTCTAGACATGTTCTTAAGAATTATTTTTTAGATTAATTAATTTTTATCAGATATTTTTTACTGTTCGCTTGAATTTTTTTTTCATCTCCGTAAGCACTTTAACTATATTATATTTAAAGTAATGCACAATTATTCCTTTTTAATATCTCATTATTTATTTACTGTATTGTTTTAAAATTATGTATACATTATTTTTTTTATAAAACAACGTTTAATTTTATTCAATAAATAAATTTTTAATAAATAAAATCAAATAAATTTTTATAAATTTAAGAATGAAGAGCATATTAATTAATATCCAATTTGTTTTCTACGATCTTTCAATCTGCTCATAAAAATGACATAATATATATATTTTGCTTTTTTAAAATTTTTTAGAATACTGATTTTGCTTACCAAAGTAGAAACCCCTAAACTTCTGGGAAATATATTTGTTTTAAAAGAGTAAAATGTCAAAAAATGAATGTTAATTTTTTTTCAAATAAAGAATAACGTTTTAAACTGAATTTCATGATTGCTAGATTTAAGATTTAATCATAATTATAATTCAGTCATTATTTTATGCTATCTTTGCACAATTTTATAAATCCAAGAATTAATCTTTAGTTATATGGAATTATTTAAACACTTCAGATTTCCGTTTTTTAATGTTTTTAAAAGTTGTAAATTTTTTTAACTTCTAATTTTAGAGATGATTTTTCGTAAATTAACTAGTTCGCAAATTAATTATCAAAAATGAATCAGATGTAATCAAATTTTATTTCTACGGTGTTACGTAGAAAAATTTTTTGATATATGGTTAAAATTTACTTAATTTCTGGTTAAACTTTGTTTTTAATAATATGAAAAATTTCTTCTTGAATGGGAATAAATTTATTTTCAATAAATGCTACTTTGAAAAAGCCTGTTATATTTTGTGTTCGTTTATAATAAATTTTCAGCTGCCTATTCTTAGAGACAAAAAAGCCGCAGATAAATAGATGAAATTATTTAATCGATGATGATGGCAACAGAGGAATCAATTTGCAGAAAACACCAGGAAGATGTTACTTGACGATGACTGGTAAAATTAGACAGATAAAGGATTGATAATTATAAAAATAAATAATTAGATTAATTATTTTGATGTTATAGTTAAATTTAGTTTATAAAATAAAAAAAATTTAATTTCATTTTGAAGTTTTTATTTTGTTTTTAAAATGATCTTTAACACATTGCATATCAATGTAATACATGAAAGAAAGTAAAACGTTGGCAAAATTCTAAACCACATGAGAAAATTCAAACTAAATTCTTCGTTTTTTTTTTCTATGTAGAATATATTAAATTTTATATTTCATGTAGAATAAATTTCATTTAATTTTATTTTAAGTATATTATAAGAAACAAAAACATTTGTAGAAATAAAATTGATGTGTTAATTTTGTAATCTGTTGTTATTCAAACAATTTTACCAGAAAACATGCGTTAATACCTAATTATGTGATATTTTATGTATGCATGTATGGCTTACGTATACGTGCAATGCCCCTTTAATCAAGTGTAAGCCAATTACCCAGTTTGGAAGCTGGTTATTATTATGTTCAAGTTCCTCATAACTTTTTGCAATAATCAAGTGACAAAATCAGCTGTTATTCTTTCTCTAACAAAATTAATGAAAATTAATACGTCTTATGAACAATAGCTATTGCTTATCAGCAACAAGAATATCTCTCGTCAATCTGTCTGCGTCTTATCTGTTACCATGGAAACAAGACATTTTCCATTTTCGACAAGAGGAGCCAGAAGAGAAACGACTTCGCATTGGGAAAAACATGGGTACTTTCTCTCTTTCACAACTGGCACCAATTCATAACCTCCATTCGAAGAAGACAGTTGTTACCATAGCAACCATCACAAACCAGACTACTTAGATAGAGCTATTCTTATTGTTGATAAACAATATAGATTTTCTCTCCATAATGTTATTTTAATTGAATAAAAGATCAATATTTTACGTATTTATCGGGGTATACTTGAAAAATGATATCCATAAAAATTTACGATAAAAGAGATTAAGAATTGAAAATTTGAATTCTTCCTCTCGAAGAACAATATAAATAAGCATCGTTAATGAGAAAGAGAACAATTTAGCGCCATCAAACAACAGTTATGATCAATAATATATTGTATTAATCAAAGCTTAAAAATATACCAATAGAAGCCACAAAAATTAAACAGAGCTTACGCACATGTTTATAAGTCCTGTGAATCTGAAAGATTAATCGAAATAATTTAAGAAACTTGTTCTGCTGCGAGAAAATTAAATTAAACGTTCACATAATAAATCTTCGTATATATATGAACAGACATAAAAAAATAAATATCAAGTCAAAGAAATACACACTTTCGAAGGTCATCATCCTGGAGACAACCTTCTTTTACAGTTCTTTCCCATAATCGAATTATCTATTTTTGTTTTCTTTCAGTCTTGAGAATCGGGAAGATAGGTGGATGATCCCTGTAAGGTCAGTAGCCACCTCGTCTTGGCACATCTCCAACTGCAAGCATTCTTTCGCTCTGCAAGACACACCATCCCTTTCGTTTCTTTCTCTCCTTTCATTGTGAATTCCCCGATGGCATCCGAAAATATAAGCGATGATTTTGGCACAAACCCTTACAGCTGAGCACGGGAGGAATCGAATTCTGGAACGAAATCTTCTGTTTCCAATTTTTGTTCTAAAGAACTTATTCTGAGTTTTGTCAAAGTAGTTAGATATTAAAATATACAGTGGAATCTCCCTAGAACGAAGATAATTGGTTACGATGGAAAATTAGTTCTAGGATTAATTTTCGTTATAAGATGATTTAAGATGTATCTTACGTATTCAAAAGTCGTAAAAATAACCTAGTCTAAAAGATGAGTTTAGATGTATATTATGATGATTTTCGATAGAAAAATCGAGAATTAAAAATTAAATGCTTGAAAAGATTACTTATTACTTTTTATTGCACTAATCAAATGTTCAAAATGGAAAAATGGATAGTACGTCACCATCTTAGAAAATAAAGTCTAGTTTCGAAATTCTATTTTTTTTTTTTTTTTTACGTTGCAATCTAAAATTTCTAGCAAAATTATTCAAATTTTAAAAAGTGACTTGAAAATAGAACTTTCTTATAATTTAATCTCAAATATCTTCTATTTGTTTCAAATCATTGCATTGTTTTTAATCCATAGCCATTTTGCCTGTATGAAATCTTCATTTTGAAATCATTAATCATTTTACTCATTTAAAATTTTTTTTCATCAATTATGTTTTTCAAAATTCATTTTCTGTTGTATCTAACAATCTTACAATCGCAGCTTCTGTTTTTCAAATTTTCATTTTATAAAATTTATAAGATCTCATACTTATCATTTCAATTGCTGTAACCTGTCACATAAAAATTGAAAACACGCTATCGTCACGTATTATCTCTAGAATTATCAAAACAGGTGATTCAGATACGAGAACGAGTAAATGAGCTGAATGTGTATTAATTAGAACCTGCCTCTCTCCAAAAAGCACAAAAATTAAAGAGATTGTATTGAAAAAATTCTGAATAAAAAAATTCCTTTCGTTATATTATTTACATCATATTTTCAACACTATTAAAGCCTTAGATATGCACCAAATAATTCTCACTAAAAACATTTTTTTTTAAATGAAAAATTTTCTAGATGTTATTAAGACTTGAACTTGTTTGTTTACTATAAAAAAATTTCGTTATTAAGAAATTCACTGTAAGGTAACTCTGGGTTGGACAGAAAAACTGACTATTATAAAATTTTCTTACATTTACTTCAAATGTTTCAAATCACATACTGAAATGTCTAGTTATGGCCTCAATTAAATTTGTGCCTTAAATTTATAGCACATTATTTTAGCAACCAATTACTTATTATCTTCTAGGATTGTGCACAGAACACAAAATAAAATTGATATACACTTCTAGCTTTCTCAACAGTCCCATCATTCTTCCTTTTAAGAAACCAGACGAACAGACTGCGTTTCTATTTTCTGCTTTAAATCTCGTTTCGCTGTCTCAGCTGCGCCATCTCACGGTCGTCGGAATCATAACAGCCTAAAGCTGTTCGTCCTAGGATTTCAAATATAGTCCTAGGATTTCGAATGTAATCACTAATCTTGAACTCTTTCTTTAAACTCTTATTAGCAGAAAAAAAATTAAAAAAATGAATAATTAATAAAATTATAACATTCATTTGTATCTTACATTTCCCTCAACTCTTTGGTTTTAAGTTTCCAAAAATAAATAATTTAGAAAAAAATGATGAAAAATCAAAAGTAAATGTAATTACTAGTTGTTTTATTCAATTGAAAATGTACAGCTGTAAATAAGGGAATGCCATTAAGTTCTTTACTTAAATTATCTTAAATATGAAAGAAAAATAATTAAAAGAATTTAAATTTATTTACATGAATATTTGTGAGAATATAGGAATAGCATGAATATGTAAATCTGCTATTAAATGAGTATTTTCTAACTTATGTGGAGGACAACAATGGCTGAAAGACATATAGTTGCTTATTGTATGATGGCTTCCTAGTATGACAACGATTTACATAAATTAACGTTTAGAAAGCAAGTTATAATTTTTTTCTATTCCCGAATATTTTTAAGAAAAAAAATATAAAAAATATGTATATTTTAAGAGAATTTTCTGGAATAATGATTTAACCACAGCAGAATTATACTTTTTTTGTCATACATTTGATTCAATTTAATTTACTTCATTAGAAGTCTCTAGTTAAAAAATATATTTTTAATCCTTATCATTTCCTACATTAAAGTTCTTCATCACAGCTTTTTTTTATTCATTATCTCTTTTACACAATTTTTTTTAGTTATGATTTTCTTCATAATAGTTCTTGGATACATCGATACTTTTCTTAGCAAATTATTTTTAATTTCTATTCCATTATTACGTTTCCTTATTTCATTTTCCTAGTTCTCTTATTCACTATCATTTTTCATCAAAATTTTCATCTTTCCTAAAAAAATGTTTAAATTATCAGATTCTTTATCCAGTTTTTATCACAATATTATGATTTGTTTTACATTTCAGATAGTTTGATTTATTAATCCTTTTTTTCCTCATAATTTTCTAATTCTTCAAATATTTTTATCATTGTTTTTTAATTATCAATTTTTCAATTAATTTTGTTATTCATTATCTCTTTATTCCCAATAGATATCTATCTCATTATAATTCCTGATATAGGTAATTTAGTTGCTCAAAATTTCAAGAAAGTTCATGTGAGAAATTGGCGATAAATTAATCTAATAATTTTAATATTATTTTTTAAAACTATTTTCACATTTTCTTTGATACAATAAATGAAAAGAAAAATTATTTTCATCCTAATATTTATTTCTTTTCTAAGCTATACTGTAGCTTAGAAACTATATTAGCAGAAAAAAATCAGATTTCACTAGATCGATCATGTATTTCCCAGGCATAAAGACGAAAATTTTTTATCGAGCCATTAGCAATGTATATAAACTTATTTTCTTGATTTCATCGCAACATTTTTCAAAGTTTTGCTGTATTTAAATACTTTATTTATTTGTGTTATATTACAAAACATGTAAATATTTTCACTTTTTTTACCTTTCTCTTGAATGATGGCCAAAACATTTAAATAGCCAATTTCTGTATTTCCCATGGACAATCTATAATAAATTTTTTATGTTTGCTTAGAATAATGCTTTCAGGAATTTTAAATAATTTTTCTTTCCATTGTTTACATTTATGATGTACCTTTGAAGTTTTCTAGTGTTGTTCTTTTTAACTAGCTTACTTACATATAGACTAAAATATTCTGTAAATAAATGAATGTGGTTGTTTAAGAAATTATTATTTTTTATTGTAATCACTTTTATATTCATTTTTTCTTTAACAAAAGTTTACATTCGTAATGTTAGGATTGAGTATTTTTCTCTTTCAGTTATAAATGTAAATAATTCTCGTGCGCGTTTCTGGCTTTAAAGATAACTTTTCTTATATAAATTTATGTTATTACGTTTGCTTATTAATATAAGCAAGAATCTCCTTTAAATTAGTGTTTCACAATTTAATTTTATTTCATCATTTGAGTGTGAAAATTAGATTACCGAAGAGAGTTCATTTACTTCTGGAAAAATTTATTTTCTCATTATGTTACAGTCTCTTACTATATCTTTAATTTCTTTTTTCTAATTCACTAAATCATATTTTTAGATATAGTTCTCTTATTAATAGTTTAATATTTTTTCATAATTATCATATTCATTATTTCTTTTTCCATGGTTACCAAGATCTTTATATCTTTTTCTGCAATTCTCTGATTTATTGTCGCATATTTTTGATTATTGATGTTTGAATCACACTTAATACATTATCATATAATGTCTTCATGGTATTTTTGCGATTCACTATCGCTTCCTTCCTCATAATCCTTTCTTCATCAGATATTTCATCGTAATTGTTTCATTAATTATTAGTTACTTTATGATAATATTTTCATGTATTATTCATTTTTTAATTGTTCTCTGATTCATTAACCCTATTCCGTTGTTTTCTGATTTAATATGACTTTTCAAATTTCAGCATTTTTTATTCATTTTAAGTTTTTCTTCATTACAGTCTGTTAAACATATCTTTTATTCACGACTACATTTTCACTATAATTCTTTTATTCATTATCAGTTTCTTCAAGATAGTATATCTGCTCAAACATTTTCCCATTGTTTTATGAATCGTTATACCTGTTTACTTGTTCTCCTATGATTATTCGATGCATTATTATATTCATTGTATAAGTTCTTGGATTCATTAATATTCATCAAAGTTTTCTTCTTCATTATGACATTTTTCATAATGACTCTCTTTGATTCACTATAGGTTTGTACACATAATGCTTCCCTTAACACCTTTTTCACTGTTTTCTTAATCATTATCACTATTTCATGGTTTTATGATTTATCATAGTGTTTCATCTCACAACTCTTCTTGATTCATCATTAGTTTCTTCGTTACATCATTATAAGTTTCTTTGATTGCTCGAATTACATTCTCCTTCATAGTTCTTTTATTTATTATCACTTCCAATATCAAATAATGTATTTACGGAAAATTTTCTCTTCTTCCGCAGGAAAACATTTCCATTTTAGCTATTTATGATGTTACGAAATTAGTAAAATATACCCTTTAAAAAGCCTCGAATACCGCCTTGCAATATGAATAGGATTAACACTAATGAATATCTTATGGGAGTAAATTATAAAAATATATACAGAATAATAATACTTGTACACAGTATATATTTTTAGTTGCTTTAAATATTATTTGCTAAAATTAATCAAAAATATTACAATGGATTTTTTTAATTAGTCTCTTAAAGTTTAATTTTTTTAAATTATAGGCGATTTCTACGACGGATTCACTTTACCTGATAATAATTTGCATATTTTTTAAGTTTTAAAAATAAAGTTAAAAATTCTCAGACAATTTATGTATAAAAATATAACTTAAATTTTATCTAATTACATAAACTGCATTTACAATTTATAAAATAACTCATTCCAATTTGGTTTTCATCTGTTCTTCCTAACAGCTTTCACTTACCACGAATTTAAATAAAACAAAAACGTATTTCTTGAAGCAAATATTAAAAAAAAAAGATTATATTAATCGTGCAGTTACACAGTATTAAATAGGAAAAAGGATAAACGATATATTGATATTTTCCTAAAATGTCTTTATTTCTCTCGACATAATAAAAAGCGTTTCACAAAACTTCAAGCTTCATTTTTTTGACGTTGAATGGGAAATTAATCTGGATCAATAAAATATATTAAAAAGAAACTCTTTCGGAAAATATTTCTTAACCCTTGAGAAAGTCTTAATTTAAAAAAGCATGCATCTACTTTCTCATTTTAATCAAGCCCGAACTTTTGGGTTTCATGCTAATCTTTAGACGCAAGAATTTCTTTCTCTAATTAAACGAAGTTAGTTTTAATTTAGATTTAGAAGCATAAAAATTTAAACAAAAAAATTCAATATATATATATATATATATATATATATATATATGTATATATATATATATATATATATATATATATATATATATATATATATATATATATATATATATATATATATATATATATATATATATATATATATATATATATATATATATATATATAGGGATTGAAATCTCCACCAGAGGGCCATTCACATGTTAGCCGCCGGATACGCAGAAGAGAGAAGGAGAGAACGACGAGGAGAGCCTAAATGAAGACGTAAAGACGTTCAAACGGATAGGACACTCAACTTTGAATTATTTACTACAGTGATGTTAGAATGGACAACGTGCTTTAATATTAATTTGTAAATATGTAAATAGCTTTTTCTTATTTTGTCCAAAACCATATTTAAATCATTTAAACAATAATGTGTTAATTCCTGACAATGAGCGAGTGAACCCATACTTACACACACACACATATATATATATATATTGAATTTTTTTGTTTTTATATATATATATATATATATATATATATATATATATATATATATATATATATATATATATATATAGGGATTGAAATCTCCACCAGAGGGCCATTCACATGTTAGCCGCCGGATACGCAGAAGAGAGAAGGAGAGAACGACGAGGAGAGCCTAAATGAAGACGTAAAGACGTTCAAACGGATAGGACACTCAACTTTGAATTATTTACTACAGTGATGTTAGAATGGACAACGTGCTTTAATATTAATTTGTAAATATGTAAATAGCTTTTTCTTATTTTGTCCAAAACCATATTTAAATCATTTAAACAATAATGTGTTAATTCCTGACAATGAGCGAGTGAACCCATACTTACACACACACACATATATATATATATATTGAATTTTTTTGTTTTTATATATATATATATATATATATATATATATATATATATATATATATATATATATATGTATGTGTGTGATTTACTTATCTTTGGTAGATATGAAAAAATATCTGGAAGATACAACAGGTCATGCCTGAAGTCGGTCTAAGTGAGTGGTATTATATACACTGTTGTTGTCGTGTGCCATCTAGGCTGGTGATATGTGGTGCGCTGCTCCACTATTTCAACTGAACCCTATTTTGATGTGGAGTCCGACTTCCTCAGTACACACATGCCATAGGAACCCGTTTATTGGGTAGGCAACCATTTACAAACACATTCATACACAGAAAGGACAAAAACAGGATAGATAGAGAGAGAAAGTACAACCAGTCGCGAACCGGGATTCGAACCCAGGACCTCCTTATCCTTAGTCAAGCACTCTGACCACTAGACAGGGCGGGCGGTTATATACACTGTACTTCGTTTTTTATTCCTCCTCTGTTGTGCTGTGATAGTTTGAAGTAAATCATGCCTGTTCATATGTTGAGTTCATCCGTTGGCTGTGGTTTAATTAAGCGGCTGGGTTATCTTTAAGGCTTCAGTTGCCAGAGAGAAGCAAACAGGCATTACAATCACAATAAAAGAAACACAGTTTACAAAATAGGCTGGAAGTAGATAACTACAAAAATTGATTTGGTAATCACACATAAATGACAAAAGCTGAAAAAATAAAATATTTGAACTTACATCAATCATGTAGCAAAACGCTTATAACTGAAATTAAATTTAATTTTTTTATGCCGTAGACGCGATTGCTTTTACACTCACAATTTTACAAACCAGTCGCCAGTACCTTGTGTACCAAAGCCACAATTATAAGCCTAATTCGGATATATGAACTAAGATTTTGAAATTTCCCTTTTTTTTTGCGAAGTTTTTTTTTTATGATTCTTTTGTTTGTGCTTTTTTTATCATCTTATTTTAACTAACAAGATTAAGGCACTTTTTTGATAAAAAAGCAACAGTGGAATTCTTTTCTACATTACATCAATGTAATTTTGAAACAAAGTTAGAGTTATTACTTCCCTAATTTTACATAAATACAGAGAAAGAATATTTTTAAGTATGAAATTTAATTTGCATATGTGTCATATATAAAACGTATGCTAAATAATTTTTATTATTATATTTTAAAATTTGGAGCAATTTGATCTAAAAACTAATAATAATAAAAATTGAGCACATATATATATATATATATATATATATATATATATATATATATATATATATATATATATATATATATATATACTACTGGCCATTAAAATTGCTACACCAAGAAGGAATGCAAATAACAGAACGATATTTATTGGACACATACATTATAATGAAAGGAACAAGTGATTAGATTTACAGGAAATTAGGATGTATAGATCTCGAGAAATCAGTATCCAGAGCAGCCACCTCTGGCTGTAATAACAGCATTTATCCGCCTAGGCATGGAGTCAAACAGAGATTGTATGGTATATACGGGGATCTCAGTCCATGCAGCTTCAACATTATGCCACAGTTCATCGACAGTAGTGGATGGTGAGTGATGGAGTGCCAATCGCTCGGCAACCATTGACCACACGTTCTCAATTGGTGACAGATCAGGAGAACGTGCTGGCCAGGGTAACAATCGAACATGTTCTATATCAAGAAAGTTCAGAACAGTACGGGCAATATGCGGTTGTGCATTATCCTGTTGAAACAAAGCATTATGTAGGCCTCGAAGATAGGGCAGAGCCACGGGCCTTAACACATCGGAAATGTAACGGTTGCTGTTCAAAGTGCCGGTAATGCGAACAAGAGGTGATCGAGACGTGTTTCCAATGGCACCCCATACCAACATTCCAGCAGATGGGCCAGTATAGCGACGTCCAATGCAAGCTGGGAATGCGCGTTCTCCACGATGCCTCCAAACACGGATGCGGCCATCACGGTCCTGTATGCAGAACCGAGATTCATCTGTAAAGATGACGTGATGCCATTCCCGCGTCCAGGTTCGTCGCTGATCACACCATTGAAGGCGCTCCTGTCTGTGACGCATCGTCAATGATAGCCGAAGCCATGGTCGCCGTGCAGACAATCCATGCTGCTGCAAACGTTGTCGAACTGTTCGAGCAGAAACTTGTTGCCTTGAAAATGACTCCATTTCTCGACACAGGGTTCGTGACGTGGCTGTACGATCCCTTGTGACCATGCGGATAAGATGTCTGTCTTCTCTGCTGTTAGTGATGGGGGGTCGCTGAGATCCTGCATGACGTTCCATATGATTGTCCTAAAGCCATAGTTTCCATATTCTGCTAAAAGTCATGGGGTCTCGACCGACGCGAGCAGCAATATTGCGGTACGATAAACCGCAATCCCGGTAGGCTATAATCCTTCCTCGATCAAAGTCAGACACGTGCTGATAGGCATTTCTTCTTCTTACACGAGGCATTACAACAACTTTCTTTGCCGAAAACAACGTTGAAATGGAAACTGAATATGAGAAAACTGCTGTCAAGTCTCAGGTTTTATACACATTGTAGATGTCGCTACTGTCGCCTGCTTTGTATGAATGCGCTGAAAATCTAATCATTTGCATATCACAGCAAGTTCTACCTGTCATGCAAATTTGACGTGTCTGGTGTGCCGCTTTCCTGGTGTAGCAATTTATTTCAATGGCCAGTAGTGTATATATATATATATATATATATATATATATATATATATATATATATATATATGCATTTCGAACAAATTTGATAATTTTTTTAAATTCTTACGTTAAATAATAAATTCAATCTACGTTAAATAGATTCCGAGTTATGATGGATTTCGTAAAGATTAGGAAATCTTGGGCATTTAAAGTGCCAGAATGATGTTAAAAATAAGTTTAAATAATGTTGATTTTTAAATTTATATTTAGCAAGACTTTGAAAAAGATACATGAAATTATTACTTTTCCGGAATAACTTTATGTATCTTTTAAAATCAAATCAAATAAAAAATTAATCAGCAAATATGAGAATTTCTTATAAAAATACAA
The DNA here is from genome assembly GCA_037975125.1 of Latrodectus hesperus. NCBI lineage: Eukaryota > Metazoa > Arthropoda > Arachnida > Araneae > Theridiidae > Latrodectus > Latrodectus hesperus. The sequence goes on along the minus strand of JAJQOW010000451.1, from coordinate 30,683 downwards.
TACTTTAATTTTTAAATGCGATTTTTTTCAGAACTGGTTTTGGCTTATAATTTGCTCGTTTTGAAAAATATTCAAAATACTTACATAATATAACTATCAAATTTGATGAGCTTAATTTTTTTATATTGTTTTCTAGAGAATGTACTAAAATAATTTTAATCACTTAAATATTTTCCAAATTATGGCCTGTTATTCAAATAATAGCATAGAAAATTTGGCTAAAATTTCAGAATAAATATTTAACTACAACAATTTTTTTTTTATTTTTAAACAAAAACTTATAATTTTAGTACATGCTCTAGATAACAACATATAGATTATTAGGTATTTATTTTTTTCAATTATGTTTAATAATTTTTAACGTAGCATTTTTTCAAGTTTTTTTTAAAAGATGCTTATAATTGTATACATATTTAGCATTTCTGAAAAATAATTTGGCATATTTTAAACATTAGTAGCTCAATATTAATGTTTTCTAAAACTAGATAAGAAAAAATGGTTACAATGTACATATGCAGTGTATTTAAAAAAATTGTTCCGAACGTGTTCAGGTACCTTAAAATAAAACAAAAAAACTTTTTTCTGTGTCAGCAATAAACAGAATTGGGTTTCAGTTAATGTATCAAAATAGCCCAATCACCATTCTAACAAGGGGTCATGATGGTCTGGTTGGTTAGGGCATCGTTCTCACGATCGGAAGGTGGTGAGTTCGAATCCCAGATTTACTGAATATATGTTGTGTTCGTTAAAGGAGATTGGGACACGTTAAAACATAGCGAGGTCGCAATGTCCTTCAAGTGAAATAATAATGCTGGGGGCGGGGCAGGCCAAGTATTGAGGGACTTCCGATTGGTCCCTGATTCAAAATCACGAAGACTCCTGCCGGCTGCAACAATCTGGCCTCGATATTACTGGACTTGGCCTTGTAGTAGGACAGCACTCTTCAGAGCTGAAAAGTCCTGTTTCAATTCCATTCATTGACGGAGGATTGAAAATAGATGTTATTCTGCCTTCTGCATGAGCAAATGTCAAGACTGCGAATTTTCCAGGTTTCCTCCCTTGCGATATGCATGCATAAAATGACGATTATGTATAAAACATTCTTCTAGAAGATGATTTTGGAGATTACTTTTAGATGCTTCAAAGCATCCTTAGACTTAATGGGGATGACAAAATTTTTTAACTTAGAATATATAACTTCACTAAACTTATTTCATTTAGTACAATTTTTATGATTTCAGTAAATAGATTTTTCCTTGCTTACTTTCATTTTGGGTTATCATCTATACTGTGGTATTAAGCCATAAAATCGAAAATAACAAAGTAAACATATACTGTGAGGAAACATATGATTATTATAAATAAAGAAATTATGTCTATGTAGACATCTAAATAATTATAAAAGCGCAGCAAAATGCATTCTGTTCTTTGTTTTAAAATTATCAAAAAAGACATTGTTACATTTAATCAGCTAACAGTCAAAATATTTTTTCTAATCAAAAAGATATTCTCATAAGAGATATTTGTTGTTTATAATTGAGGAAATAATACGAGGGAAAACCAGTGTGAAACTGACAATAAAAGGCATATGTTTTTAATGTAAATTAATTGAGATTATGAATAATATTTTGTAGAAATGAATAAAAGGAAAATTTTATTTAATATAATGTTGAGATTTTTAAAAAAGAATCTCAAGAACGCGTTTAAAAGAGTTACGATTTCAATATATTGTCCACTAAAGTCCCTTGCCCCCCTCTTAACTTCGGAACGGCTGCTACTATATTTATAAAAGTGGTGTCTAGGTATAGTAAAGTAGTTATGCACTACTGAATGAAACCACCAACCGCTCCACCTGGTGGAAAACTGTGGAGTTAGCATTTCTATCTTGAAAACGGAACGAGATAGAGAGAAAAAGTGATTTACAAAGTTGTAGAGCATCCTCGATTTAGTACGAAAAGATATCTTGTAGACATTAATGTGAAGAATACAACGGTTAAAAAGCGCATTTGTTGTTTCATGCTGTGACGTGACAAAACGATCTAAGAAAGAAAAAAATAGTTATAACAATATACTTTATTTAAGATGTTCAAACTTCTCACAGTCAGCTGCAAATCACATTAGGAACCTCGCTTGAAGATCACGTTGCACACATTGGAGCATAAAGTGTGACACGTTGGGACACGCGACCATAATGTGACGTTTAAGGTCCAGCAATTTCTGTGGAAGGGTCGCATACACCTGCTGTTTCAATTATTCCCACAGGGAAAAGTCCAGTGGAGTCTGATCAGAAGAACGTGGAGGCCACTCTTCGAAACCACCATACCCTAGTATTTGGTTGCCAAATTTCTAGACAAGGTACTGCTTCACTGGAGATGTCTTGTGAGCAGACCCACCATCATGTTGAAACCATAGATTCCTATGATTAAACAAAGGCAGGTTCTCCACAAAATCGGGTATTATCTTCTGTAGCAATTGTAAATATCGTGCACCTGTTAATGTTCCATTGTAAAATATTGGGCCTATCAACTTGTTATTGTAAATTGCGCACCAAACGTCAATAGCATACCGCATTTGATGTCGAGCGTCGACGAAACATTTAGGATTTTCTAGTGCCCAGTAATGGGTGCTTTGCCTATTGTACATGCCATTCCGTGAAAAGCATTCCTCATCCGTCCACATTATATCTTCCAAGAATGTTGGCTGGACCTGTATCTGATTCATGACGAAGTTGCACCATGCATAGCATCTCTCAGCAACCTCATCCACTAAAACCTGTTCTGGCGTTAGTCGGTATGGATGAGCACCTAATTCGCTTAGGATTTTCCAAACCTGACTTTTGGAGAGACCACAGTGTTGATTTATCTCTCTTACGCTGCATTTCGGATATGCGAGGGCATATGCTAATACCTCATCCGGTTGAACTTGCCGTCCTACCTTAGCTGGTCTGCCGGATCGAGGTCGACTAGTAACACAACCAGTCTCTCTAAAACGTTTTACAACAGTTAGGATGGTTTGATGAGAAGGATACGGGCCTGCAGGGAAACGTTGGCGGTACAACCTTATTGCTGATCGTGCCTTACGTGGACATTCACAGTACAGTAAAATCATCTCACAATACTCAGCCATGTCTATGAGCATCAACATACTACAGCCCCATGAAGATGTCTCTTTTATAGCTATCTCAGGTGAACAGGCGTGACGTTTCTTACGTATTGGCATACAGCATACAAATTGTTTGAATTATTTTTAATACTTCCGTTCTTCCCATTTTGAAATAAATGTGAAAAATGTAATCAAGAAAACGATTTTTGTTTTTTCAAATATGTACATGTACGATGTGCTACGTCACAGCATGAAACAACAAATGCGCGTTTTAACCATTATATTCTTCACATTAATGCCTTCAAGGTTCGTTCGTTCGTACTAAATCGAGGATGCTCTGCATTTTTGTAAATCACTTTTTCTCTCTATCTCGTTCCGTTTTCGAGATAGGAATGCTAACTCCGCAGTTTTCCACCAGGTGGCGCAGTAGTCTGTTTCATTCAGCAGCACATGGCTACTTTACTGTACCTAGACACCACTTTTATGAATATAGCAGCAGCCGTTCTGAAGTTAAGGGGGTGGCAAGGGACTTTAGTGGACATACTGTATAATAACTTATTAATTAAAAAGAGTTTTAAAATATATATACTTTATCTGATTTTATTTTAGTTAATTCATATGAAATTTTATGATGCAAAATTTTATTTTCAGCTGGTGTTAATTAAATTATTTTGTCATGCGTAACCCATTTTATGTGTTAAACTGTGGAATGCTCTCACATTTTTATAATTGACTCAAAATTTCTGTCAGAAAAGATTTCGTTTTTCATTTTTGTAAGTTTTTTTTTCTAATTCAGCAGGTCATATGTAACAAATATTATACAAATTCTAGTTCTGTTTTCATTGCATTAATTTAATGTTCGTCTTTTTTTTTTATCTCATCAATAAATTAGAGTTTAAAATATTTTGTAATGTATGTATATTTTAACACGTTAATTTTCAGAACTTTATTTTTTTATACGTTATAATCGAAATTTCTTTAAAAATGTTAATTTTTTTCAAATTTTAAAAAATTTTATTTTGATATATCGCATAGATAAAACGCTATTGGAATGTAATTAAAAATCAAACATAATGCTTTTTCACTTTCGTTACATTAATTTAATGTTTGTTTTCCCAGTTCATTACTGGATTAGGACTTGAAATATGTATATTATCATAGAGCTACAGTTTCAGCCTAGCTATCTCTACCTGCGCAAATAATTACTTTAAATAACAGCAAAAAGCAACTTTTACCACACGCGAAATATTTTCGTTTGCTTTTATTTCTCTTTTGTTAGAACTCTTCTTAAGTAATCAATCTTTTTATTAATGAAGTTTTTATTCTATTTGTGTATAGATTTTGTTGCCCAGTTTGAACTGAGAACTGTTGAACAGAAATGAATAAAACTTATATCAAGATGTCAGTATCCTAAACTAAAATAAAAAATTGTTTGTTTCAAAATTTTGATTAATGCATTTGTAATTAATTTAAACCATGTAATTGATTCCTGCAGAGTTGTTTATGCGGCATTGTAATCAATTTAAGTGATACTCTGCTCCGGAAATCATATTGTTTCAAGAAAGGAAATATATGATTCTCTTCCCTTTTAAAAAAATGAGATTTATGCATAATTGTTGGGGTTTGATGGAAAATATTTACGGCACCAAATACCCTTTCTTTCCACATGTCTACTCTTAAGAAAGCAATACTTACAATGTTTTATTTATTTAATATTTTTATTTTTAAAAAACTCTTCTTTTAAATTGTAAAGTGTATGTTTACATTTTGCACTATATGCTACTACTGGAAAATACATAAGAACGTAGATGAAGAGTTCTAATTTCGATATTTAATAACTTCGTAATTAATGGGAATATTTAAGCGTTCTGCACCTCATTAAATTTGTATTTAGTTAATCTAAATGAGACTTTATTTGTGGCTGCCAAACATATTTTAGGACACTGCTAATCAAATGATCTTAAGAGTACACTTTTATGCACTGAACTATTGGATCTCATATTTTCACGTATAAGCCGGAGTTTTAGTCAGAACAAGCTTTTTTTTAATATGTGGATTTTTATTTCTGCATGCTAAGTAAAAAAGATCTAATGTAGGTTAATATTTTCATTGAAAAAGTATTCCTCCAATAGCCGAAACCTTCGAAATCTAGGTAAATATTTTTCACCAGGTAGTAAAACACAAAATAGACATACGGAAAGTCAAGTGTCAATTATAAATATATTGAAACAGATATGGAAAACTATTCAAATGGGACGCAGACAAGTGGCCAGATTCGACTAGTATTTTATCAAACGGTGGGCCCTGGGAAACTCTATTTGGCACAAAGAAAGTCCAGAAACTGTTTTTCATTTATTATGATCCGGTGGCAACTGTGATCTAAGTCTCAAAATCCACCACAAACGTGTTTATAGGGTTGACCACATTCATTAATCATCTCGGAAGAAAGGATGGAGAACCACAGAGGAAGAAACAACCATATCTAAACCAGGATTCGAACCAAGGACCCACAGCAACGTCACCCACTAAGTCATCAGCTGGCCATTCGACTAGTAGTGAATAATGTAAAAGAAAATCAGAGAAAGTTGTCCCATTTCTTTATGTTACATGTTACTATCTATCTATATATCTATACACTGCTGGACAATTGCTAAGGACAGATAACACTATCATCCATAGCAACCACAAAATGTGGAAAATTAGAATAAGTGCGGGATAGAATACGAATAAGTATGCGTATGCAAATTTTTTTCCACATCTGTTCATCACGTGATAGCGTTCATAAGAGCTTTAAAGGTTTTGACGCGTGTGGACAGTTGTTTCAAGTCAAAGTTTTATAGGACAGATTTAATAGACGAACTTGAAACTTTTGGCATGTCTTCCTGACATCACTTAGATGATTTTATGCATGGCCGAATTATTGGAAAGATCGAAGAAGAGCGAAAAATAACAGATGTTGCCAGGGAGTTCGACATCGCTCACAGCGTTGTTCACGGCTGTGGAAGTAATTTAAAACTACTGGAATGTGTAGTAGGCGGCACGGGGGAAGTCGTGTTAGAAGTACGACCCCTGCAGAAGACAGATATATCGTCCTATCAGCAAAAAGGAACAGGCGCACCACAGCTCAGCAGGTGGCAAATCAGTTTCTTGTTGCCTCAAGAAAGCAAATCTCCCGAAAAACTGTTGCCAGACACTTGAGGGGAGGAGGACTATACACCCGCAGACCTGTTGTGTGTGTCCCATTGACCAGACAGCACCGTACTGCTCGTTTGCAATGGTGTCGTGAGCATCGCAATCGGACTGAACAGGACTGGGCATGCGTACTATTCTCAGATGAGAGTAGGTTCAGTCTGTCATCGGATTGTAGATGCCAACTGATCTGGTGCGAGAGTGGTACTGCTTATCGTCCAGAAAATATCCCGGAAAGGGACCGATATCTGACATGTAGGTCATGGTGTGGGCCGGCATCATGATCAATGGCCGCTCGACCCTACATGTGGTTGCGAATGGGACTATGACGGGCCAACGATATATTAATGAAGTTCTACTTTCTCATGTTCGTCTTTTCCGTGGTGCTGTCGGTGATAAATTTGTTTTATGGACGACAACGCAACATGTCATCGAACACTCGCTGTTCAGAATTGTCTAGACAGCGAGGGTATTCAAGGCTTCGTATGGCCATCACGTTCTCCAGATCTAAACCCCTTTGAAAATGTGTGGGATGCTTTGGGTAGGCAAGTTGCTGATCGAATATATCCTCCAACAAACAAGAACACCCTCATCCATGCACTCCCAGAGGAATGGGATAAATTGTCTCAACAGCAGCTGGATAATGTTGTTCAAAGTATGATAGGACGTGTGGAATGTTGCATCACACTCCACGGGGGACATATCCCGTACACTCCAAGTGCACCTTTCTGCAAGGTGCCTGCTGACTTTTAGATGCATTGTTCCATTTTTCCGTATACAGCATCAAACGAATTTTTTTTTCTTTCAGATGTTTCACAGCTTTTGTACTTTCCAGAACAATAAATATTCTTTATTAAAATGTTTGAACAGTGTGGCAAGTCACTTAATGTTATGCTACATTGCAATTTGTGATCCGTCTTTAGCAATTGTCCAGCTATATATATATATATATATATATATATATATATATATATATATATATATATATATATATATATATATATATATATATATATATATATATATATACATATATATATATATATATATATGTGTGTGTGTGTGTGTATATATATATATATATATATATATTATAAGAATTACACCAAAAATGTTATAAGAAAAATAATTTTATAATAATAATATTCTATACGTAAACGTACGTAAAATCATTTTTCTATACGTACGTAATTACGTAATTATTCTATACGTACGTAAAATCATTTTTTTCGTATTACATTTTTAGTGCAATTTTTTAATAACTACCAAGGTGCAATATGATTAAGGTTGAGCGTTTCATAAAATTTTTAAATGCAGATTGTATTAAATTATCATTCATATCATTACCCCAAAACAACATCAATAATAAAAAAAACTTTTTCTGGAAGAAAAATATATTTATTCGTAAAACAGAAGCTAATTGGGAAGGATTGGAGACATGTAGCATGCATTAACAACAAAACATCAACTAAATTAATTGAAAAGATTGCACTGATCGAAAAGCATATGAAATTATTATTTTACAAATAAAGAGAGAATCCAAATGCTTAGTTGAGTACAATAAAATAAAAATCACATAATCTTAGCTAAGCCTTTCGGTTCGGTCTTAGTAAGTATGATTTATGCTTAAATATACGCGGCGAAACATTGTAATGTTATATGTTAAATATTAAAATTTAGCAGTGTCACCCACATTCATTTTCGAAATAAAATACTCTTCTTTGGAATACATAAGGGAATGGAAATGCGTGGTAACTGATGATCGTCATTCTTATCAGAGCTCAAAGATGCCGAGATTATATCTTTTGATGAAGCTATTGTACTGAATGAAGATATATGCAACAACCTTGGTGATTTGGGCTATTCAGATTTTAATGGTGCCATTAAGAAATTACTCTTTGAATTACAGAGAAAGAAAGAAGTGCACAGAAATCAATGAATGTTTCGCTTTTCGTATCAGAACTCAAAGTTGCTGAAATTTTAGCCTTCGATTAATCATTTGTGTGAGACAATTGGTAGAATTTTGACTGTTTAGATCTGAGCATAGTTCAGGATTTACAAAATATAAATTTTATTCGAATAATGAAAATTTACATTAGTTCTTCAAATGATTTTCAGTTTGCTGTTGTTATTTTTGTTTTTGTAATTATTATTATTTTTTATTCTCTTCTGTTTGTTGCTATTTTTGTTTGTAAAATTCTACATTTAACTTCATAAGAAAAAATTCTACCTTTAATTTAATAACCGCTTGTAATATTCTTCATTATATACTGTAAATTTAGTAATTTTGATTTTCACAATGAGTAATTACTTAACTATATCCTTGAACGTATGTATATTTCCCACACTTGTAATTTATTTTTTAATTTAGTTTATATATATCTCGCATCGCACTCTTTTTTTTTTTTTAACTGAGATGTCGTACGGATGACTGGCGTGGCTCAAGTGTTTCCGATTGTTGTGTTCACGATGATAACTCTCGCATATTAGTTTATTGCAGCGATTAAGCTTAATCAATTCTGCAATATTTTCAAGCCATTGTCCATAAATTTACTATGATGTGGTCTTTCTTCAGAAAATTGGAGTTTATCTTCAGATTCTCATTTATTTTAAGAAGTTGTTCCGTAAGTCAATATTACTCCACAACACTAAGAATAACAAATTCATGAATCTATGGTCAATGGGAGAGTAGGTATAAAAAAGATAAAAACGGTGTTATATCAAATAATTTTATAGACTATCTTGAAAATGCTTCTACGTATACGAAATAATTGATCCAAATTGACGTCCAGGTGTAATTATTAAATTTTTATGCTTGAGTGATCCGTGTAAAGATAATGAACTATATAACACTTACTCTTTCTTTACACAGTTCAAAAGAGAAATAATTGAACCTTTCCACTTATACATTAATTTTATTTAGTCTATAGCTGATAGAATTTATATATAGAAAATCGGCAATTAGTCTGAGTAGTACCTTTGGGAGAATCGAAGATTAAACTCACTACTTTTGCATATCGTGAGAAATGTCAGTTAGACTGTTACATCTTTTGTCAGAATATCGTTTAAGCATTCGTTAGGAAGCATAAGTTATAATTTTCTCGAGGAAACTAGCATATGATGACCCAAAAATAAAGATTTTCTTTTAAAAATAACTCCTTATTCACAATTCTTTCAGTCATAATAATTACAGTTAGTTACGGGCCGGGGTAACCTAGTGGTTAGAGCATCGGCCTTCCGTCCGGAAAGACTGGGTTCGATTCTCAATGCCGCCAAAGACCCACCGAGTGTATACGATATGCGTGCTCGTTAAATCTGTGGAATCGAAAGTCCTGTGGTCGGTCGTTGAGCAGTTACCATAGGTGTTTCATGTTCAAGTTTCATAAGTAGTTAAAACACATTACATGTTCAAGTTTCATAAGTAGTTAAAACACAGTTACCTCAGATTCATGTTTTTACGCAAGTTAAAAATCTATACATAGTTTCTATAATACATAATGAAAAGAACAATTTTCAGAGCTGATGATTCAAGTGTGTAACAGATTCTTTGTTCTACATTCAACTCACTCACTGATTGGCTGAGTCCGATATTTATACCTCTTCGGTATATTTACTGGATGTTTCTAGAACATTCCTTTAATACAACTTTGGTAACTCGGTTCCTGTCGTTTCTATAGATTCGAATAATGAAAATTTATATTTTAATCAAAACTATCGCCAAGCTATTAAAACATCGCCAAATGTCATCAAATTCTCGTAGATTTCAAAGGCTTATTTCTCAGCCCTGAAAATCGCTGTTTTTGCAGAATAAATGCTATTTAGATAATAATTTAATAAAATGAACAATAATAGCGCAATCAAACAAGTAACTAAGCAGAAATACAAATTCTTACAATATTACATTATTTTCGTAAAAATATTTTACTTAGAATTATTTGAATCCTTACAATTTTTATATCCTGTCAACAGATGCATTAATTGGGATTTTGACTGAGTCAGAGATGGAATCAAAACTAATGGTAACACGCAGTATCTATTGGATAGATTCTACCAACCAACTAAACACATAGTATCTATTGGATAGATTCTACCAATCAACTAATAACTCATAGTATCTATTGGATAAATTCTATCAATCAACTAATGATAACACATGTATCTATTGGATAGATTCTATCAATGAACTAAACACATAGAATTTATTAGATAGATTCTATCAATCAATTAATAACTCATAGTATCTGTTGGATAAATTCTATCAATCAACTAATGATAACACATGTATCTATTGGATAGATTCTATTAATGAACTAAACACATAGAATTTATTAGATAGATTCTATCAATCAATTAATAACTCATAGTATCTGTTGGAAAAATTCTATCAATCAACTAATGATAACACATGTATCTATTGGATAGATTCTATCAATAGCATCACTTAGTCGAATCTTTAAGCCGAAACGAAGATCTAACTCACTATTTTTTCAATCCCATTAGAAAATACATTGGCAAAATAAATATTAGACCTTTAATAATTTTTTTACAAAAAAAAAAAATCTGTTAAATTAAGTGGAACATTCATCCAGTAATTATATCGAATATAAAAAGTATTTTTTTTTTCCAAGAAAGTGACTCATTTATTTCATATGTAAGCATTATAACTTCTAGCTATAACTGCTTTCATAATTTATTTATGTATAAATATGTTTCTAATTGAATTAATTATCGTTTGTCATTCAAAATTTTCAAGAATAATTAATTTTAAGTCCAATCACTGCGAGGAATACATGTTTTGTAAAATTTGATGCACTTATTTTGAAGTTGCATTTTGTTTCTTTTTTACTGCACAACAAATTGTGGTCAGGATTATGGTGATACACAGAATCCCAAACATTTTTTTTTTATATTCTAAGATTTGCTGGACCTAATCAGTATTCCCGAAAGCTCGTGGTATTCGAACTGCTTCTGAGGCGGGGGGGGGTGGGAGAAAACGACACCCTGTACGCCATTTTGGGAGTTGCTGTTTTCCTTCAGTATGATAAATTAAGAATTCTTTAACTTTTTCCAAAGAACTTTATGCATAGAAATGGGTATATTTTCAGATGTTTCTGAAAAAATGTATTTAAGGGTAAAAGTTGGCTTGATTTTAGTTGGTTGCTTTTAAGCAGCTTACATAAATTTACCAGTAATGTATCTGGTTTCTATTAGAATTTGAATTTATCAAGCTTATACTCTGTCTGTTATTGTTTCATTTGAAGTAATTTTATAAACTAAAAAATTTTTTAAGTAACCAAACTGAGATATGAATATTTTATCCGCCAAATTTTTGTGCGAGGTTGAATCGGAAAGGAGGGAGACAAATATCAGGATATCAGTATCTATAAAACTTAAAACATATATTATGTTTCATTTCGAAATTAGATTTCAACGTTTGTACTTTGTTTAACTTGTAATATACACCGATTTAAAATCCGTGTAAAGTTGCTTATGCCACTATATACTCCGTACCTCAATTCTGCTCACTTTAAAAATAGAGATGTGTGTTTTTCATGTCTCCTTTTAAAATTATCATGTATGTGTAAATTCTAGGAGTCAAAAGCAAATATGTGTTGGTTGGGTTATTTTCTTATCAACATTTTGACATTGTTTTTATAAGTGATTATTATTCCTTTCTTATTTTTGAAAAAAATAGTGCTTTTGTCCCTTGAAGCGAAATTGTTCACGTTTTTTCAAATGCGCCGCCGATCATCAGCACATTGGTACACGGAGTAGAAGTCCCGATTTCAGTATTTAGTGACTTCGTAACTCAAAGAAATTTTCAAGTGTTCTGCATCTCAATCGATTTATTTTTGAACCATCTATATATGAGATCTCATTTCGTGTGGCAAAATATTTTTTTGCACAAAACTCAATATATAGTAAATAGTGTTATTTTTTCAAAACATCAAATAATTTTACTTTTCTCAAATTATGACGAATGAAATTTATATTACAGCCTTATAGAGTAGACCACGTGTTATTCCCTTCTAGAAAGGTGTTTTATAAATAATGAGTCGCATTCAGGTGCTATGGAAGAAACCAGGAAAATTGATAACTGCCTCAATCGATGCGCACGCATATAAAAAAAGTGCGTCACACATTTCCCGGTGCTCTCCAATATCTAGAAATTTTCTACCATGAAAAGCTGGGTTTTAATTATAAATCATGTAATATCCATCCATGTACAACACCCATATTTTAGGTTCTAGAGAGTCCAAAAATTTGATGGTTTTATTTTAGTCCCTAAATTTGGCCCGACTAAAATTAGAACAAGGAATTTTTTCCTTATGACACACAGATCGAAAGGGTGTGAGCGAAATTTCTTCCCTATTCTTTCCATTATAACACATGAATCGAAAATGTGTCCGGATGTTTTTCCCTATTCTTTTCCTTATAATACATGGATCAAAGGGGTGTGTAGATAATTTTTCCCTATTCTTTCTCTCATAACACATGGGTCCAAAAGATGTCCGGATGTTTTTCCCTATTCTTTTCCTTATACATGGATCAAAGGGGTGTGTAGATAATTTTTCCCTATTCTTTCATAACACATGCATCCAAAAGATGTCCGGATGTTTTTCTCTATTCTTTTCCTTATAACACATAGATCAAAGGGGTGTGTAGATAATTTTTCCCTATTCTTTCTCTCATAACAAATGGATCCAAAAGATGTCCGGATGTTTTTCTCTATTCTTTTCCTTATAACACATGGATCAAAGGGGTGTGTAGATAATTTTTCCCTATTCTTTCTCTCATAACAAATGGATCCAAAAGATGTCCGGATGTTTTTCTCTATTCTTTTCCTTATAACACATAGATCAAAGGGGTGTGTAGATAATTTTTCCCTATTCTTTCTCTCATAACAAATGGATCCAAAAGATGTCCGGATGTTTTTCTCTATTCTTTTCCTTATAACACATGGATCAAAGGGGTGTGTAGATAATTTTTCCCTATTCTTTCTCTCATAACAAATGGATCCAAAAGATGTCCGGATGTTTTTCTCTATTCTTTTCCTTATAACACATGGATCAAAGGGGTGTGTAGATAATTTTTCCCTATTCTTTCTCTCTTAACAAATGGATCCAAAAGATGTCCGGATGTTTTTCTCTATTCTTTTCCTTATAACACATAGATCAAAGGGGTGTGTAGATAATTTTTCCCTATTCTTTCTCTCATAACAAATGGATCCAAAAGATGTCCGGATGTTTTTCTCTATTCTTTTCCTTATAACACATGGATCAAAGGGGTGTGTAGATAATTTTTCCCTATTCTTTCTCTCATAACAAATGGATCCAAAAGATGTCCGGATGTTTTTCTCTATTCTTTTCCTTATAACACATAGATCAAAGGGGTGTGTAGATAATTTTTCCCTATTCTTTCTCTCATAACAAATGGATCCAAAAGATGTCCGGATGTTTTTCTCTATTCTTTTCCTTATAACACATGGATCAAAGGGGTGTGTAGATAATTTTGCCCTATTTTTCTCTCATAACAAATGGATCCAAAAGATGTCCGGATGTTTTTCTCTATATTTTTCCTTATAACACATGGATCAAAGGGGTGTGTAGATAATTTTTCCCTATTCTTTCTCTCATAACAAATGGATCCAAAAGATGTCCGGATGTTTTTCTCTATTCTTTTCCTTATAACACATGGATCAAAGGGGTGTGTAGATAATTTTTCCCTATTCTTTCTCTCATAACAAATGGATCCAAAAGATGTCCGGATGTTTTTCTCTATTCTTTTCCTTATAACACATAGATCAAAGGGGTGTGTAGATAATTTTTCCCTATTCTTTCTCTCATAACAAATGGATCCAAAAGATGTCCGGATGTTTTTCTCTATTCTTTTCCTTATAACACATGGATCAAAGGGGTGTGTAGATAATTTTTCCCTATTCTTTCTCTCATAACAAATGGATCCAAAAGAAGTCCGGATGTTTTTCTCTATTCTTTTCCTTATAACACATGGATCAAAGGGGTGTGTAGATAATTTTTCCCTATTCTTTCTCTCATAACAAATGGATCAAAGGGGTGTGTAGATAATTTTTCCCTATTCTTTCTCTCATAACAAATGGATCCAAAAGAAGTCCGGATGTTTTTCTCTATTCTTTTCCTTATAACACATGGATCAAAGGGGTGTGTAGATAATTTTTCCCTATTCTTTCTCTCATAACAAATGGATCCAAAAGATGTCCGGATGTTTTTCTCTATTCTTTTCCTTATAACACATGGATCAAAGGGGTATGTAGATAATTTTTCCCTATTCTTTCTCTCATAACAAATGGATCCAAAAGATGTCCGGATGTTTTTCTCTATTCTTTTCCTTATAACACATGGATCAAAGGGGTGTGTAGATAATTTTTCCCTATTCTTTCTCTCATAACAAATGGATCCAAAAGATGTCCGGATGTTTTTCTCTATTCTTTTCCTTATAACACATGGATCAAAGGGGTGTGTAGATAATTTTTCCCTATTCTTTCTCTCATAACAAATGGATCCAAAAGATGTCCGGATGTTTTTCTCTATTCTTTTCCTTATAACACATGGATCAAAGGGGTGTGTAGATAATTTTTCCCTATTCTTTCTCTCATAACAAATGGATCCAAAAGATGTCCGGATGTTTTTCTCTATTCTTTTCCTTATAACACATGGATCAAAGGGGTGTGTAGATAATTTTTCCCTATTCTTTCTCTCATAACAAATGGATCCAAAAGATGTCCGGATGTTTTTCTCTATTCTTTTCCTTATAACACATGGATCAAAGGGGTGTGTAGATAATTTTTCCCTATTCTTTCTCTCATAACAAATGGATCCAAAAGAAGTCCGGATGTTTTTCTCTATTCTTTTCCTTATAACACATGGATCAAAGATGTGTGTAGATAATTTTTCCCTATTCTTTCTCTCATAACAAATGGATCCAAAAGATGTCCGGATGTTTTTCTCTATTCTTTTCCTTATAACACATGGATCAAAGGGGTGTGTAGATAATTTTTCCCTATTCTTTCTCTCATAACAAATGGATCCAAAAGATGTCCGGATGTTTTTCTCTATTCTTTTCCTTATAACACATGGATCAAAGGGGTGTGTAGATAATTTTTCCCTATTCTTTCTCTCATAACAAATGGATCCAAAAGATGTCCGGATGTTTTTCTCTATTCTTTTCCTTATAACACATGGACCAAAGGGGTGTGTAGATAATTTTTCCCTATTCTTTCTCTCATAACAAATGGATCCAAAAGATGCCCGGATGTTTTTCTCTATTCTTTTCCTTATAACACATGGATAAAGGGGTGTGTAGATAATTTTTCCCTATTCTTTCTCTCATAACAAATGGATCCAAAAGATGTCCGGATGTTTTTCTCTATTCTTTTCCTTATAACATGGATCAAAGGGGTGTGTAGATAATTTTTCCCTATTCTTTCTCTCATAACAAATGGATCCAAAAGATGTCCGGATGTTTTTCTCTATTCTTTTCCCTATAACACATGGATCAAAGGGGTGTGTAGATAATTTTTCCCTATTCTTTTTCTCATAACAAATGGATCCAAAAGAAGTCCGGATGTTTTTCTCTATTCTTTTCCTTATAACACATGGATCAAAGGGGTGTGTAGATAATTTTTCCCTATTCTTTCTCTCATAACAAATGGATCCAAAAGATGTCCGGATGTTTTTCTCTATTCTTTTCCTTATAACACATGGATCAAAGGGGTGTGTAGATAATTTTTCCCTATTCTTTCTCTCATAACAAATGGATCCAAAAGATGTCCGGATGTTTTTCTCTATTCTTTTCCTTATAACACATGGATCAAAGGGGTGTGTAGATAATTTTTCCCTATTCTTTCTCTCATAACAAATGGATCCAAAAGATGTCCGGATGTTTTTCTCTATTCTTTTCCTTATAACACAGGGATCAAAGGGGTGTGTAGATAATTTTTCCCTATTCTTTCTCTCATAACAAATGGATCCAAAAGATGTCCGGATGTTTTTCTCTATTCTTTTCCTTATAACACATGGATCAAAGGGGTGTGTAGATAATTTTTCCCTATTCTTTCTCTCATAACAAATGGATCCAAAAGATGTCCGGATGTTTTTCTCTATTCTTTTCCTTATAACACATGGATCAAAGGGGTGTGTAGATAATTTTTCCCTATTCTTTCTCTCATAACACATGGATCCAAAAGATGTCCGGATGTTTTTCCCTATTCTTTTCCTTATAATACATGGATCAAAGGGGTGTGTAGATAATTTTTCCCTATTCTTTCTCTCATAACACATGGATCGAAAAGGTGTCCGGATTTTTTACCCTGTTCTTAATTATACATGGATCGAATGGGTGTTTGGAATTATTTTCTTATTCTTTCTTTTATGACACATAAATTGAATAAGTGTACGTTTTTTTCCTATTCTTCCCTTATGAGACATAGTTCGAATAAATTTGCAGAATTTTTATCCTATTCTGTTACGACACGTTAATGGAATGGATGTGTTGAGCGTTTTCTATATTCTATGGCTATTAGATCAGAATGGGCACTTGGAAATTTTCCCTTTTCTTTCTCTTTTGATACCTGAATAAAAATATATTGAGGGAAATTTTTCCCGAATATTTGCATTATGACCCAAATCGGTGTAATTTCGTAGAATTCTTTAGTCATTATATTCTTTGAAGCGCATAAATCGTAATTTATGTGAGAAATATTTCCCTATTCACTCCATTACGACATAGAGATAAGGTCCATTATCTACGAAGTTTCTCCCCAAAAATACAAAATAAAGAAGTAAACATTACGACAACTTCTTATCATATACTCGAAAACAAAGTTAGGAATCATCAAATTAAGGTATTTAATACATTTGTTAAAAGCTTAATTTGTAGTTTGTTTCGATATGCACATTTTTATTCAATTTTCCTTAATTATCCGATTTATTTTTTCTGCTTTTTCCATTATAATTATCAGATAGAGGATAAAGTTCCATCGATTCTGATGTTAAATGGCTCAGTAGTGATGAATGTTTGTGGAAAATCTTTCCGAAACTAATTCCAGCCAAAGACGCCAAATAAATCGACTCGCTCATGCACTGTAATAGACTAAATCAAAATGCATGAATCCGTCGGAACTTTTATGACATAGCGTGATATCTGGCATGGTGCCAAAACACCCCGAATATATAGCAGAGACCTCCTAAAATTTGAAATTTGTTGTTCTCAAAATAAGATTTTTATGCGTTTTCTGTTACGTAAAGAATATAAATCAAGACCACAAAAAGTAAAGGATTTTAGACTTCTCTTAAAAATATTCCTACCGTATTGTATGAATTGTATTTACTTTCTCTTGGCGAATACATTTAAAATTCACTCTAAATGAAGGGGGAATGCACTTCGCAAATAGGATTCCTTTTTTTCGCCTTGCGATATTTCCTTTACCCGATCTCTCGA
Source organism: Latrodectus hesperus (assembly GCA_037975125.1). Taxonomy (NCBI): domain Eukaryota; kingdom Metazoa; phylum Arthropoda; class Arachnida; order Araneae; family Theridiidae; genus Latrodectus; species Latrodectus hesperus. The sequence continues at coordinate 12,914 of JAJQOW010000451.1, read as the reverse complement.
ACAAAGCTCTTTTATGTACTGTTTTCCTAAAGTTATTTTATTTTGCAAAAAGTCGATGGAGAAGTTGGAAAAGGATAGCGAATTTTTCTTAAACTTTTTGCTAAAATGGTGATTTGATGCAGGACAAATTGTTTTGTTTTTCTCGCTAAAAAAAGTCAAAAATCAGAACAATTGTTTATAGTCATTTGAAAATTCCATTTATGATATCTCGTATCCATTAGTATTTCAGCTGAATATTATTCTAACTAAGGATTAAGATTAATAAGTTATACGTCTAATTAAAATAATCGTGTTGTTTCAATAAAAATGAACGAAAAACTATCGAAAACAGGCCTGAAATATTATTAAACAATGAAATATTTCTTTAGCAAGAGTTTTAATTTGCAGTGGGACAAAGAATCGGTTTTGTGGAAATGTGTGTAGAGTTAAAAGTATGGCTGTCTTCATGTAACTAGTCAAAACTTTTAAAAGTTAAATATGTGGCAATAGTATTAAATATATAGGCGATTTTTCTTGAAGTCAAAAGAAAGTCGTATTTTTTTAATAAAACTATATTTTTTATCATTAATACAATTTTTAGAGCATTAGAATTTGATTTATTGTTCTAACGTCTCTTTCTATTCTTGATGTTTAATTAGATAAGACGTTTTACTTCGAAATAGATATGATACTACAAGAAACACCGATGTATGACGTGGAAATCAAACTCACGATCCACTGAACTGCAGAATAGTGTATTATTCAACTTCCAACTTGCAACAAAATGTTATTAAAATACTATGAAAATTGTATAGTTTTTCAAATGAATATTCATTCATTTGCTTTCAAGTATTGTTGAGAAAGTTTATTTATTTTGTAAAATGACTGTTTAAATCTATAATATAATCACAGAAATAATAATTGATTATGTTAAAATTATAAAAAGTATTGGGATAAATACAGACTTTATACCATGTTAACTATTATACTGCATTTAAAATCAGCCAGATATATCTTATATGGATATTTCCTTTTGTTTAATGCTCTATCAAAATATCTTTATTGGAATTATTAAAGGAAACCGTATATTTTTCTATTTTTTAGTAGAATAGGCATTGATGATGTTCTTTTTCTGCCCTTCATTGTCCTTCATTCGACCAGAAAAATTAGCACAAATATGTATAGGTAAGTAAGAAAGGTAGATACCTAACAAATGATGCTATTCAGTACGCAGTGCTTATATAAAGCAATATGTTTAGCAAAGCTTTTAGATTGGTTAATACTGATGAAGTGTCAGGATATCAAGATTTCGGGACTTTAAAGGTGGATTTATAGTTTTGCAGCCTGAGAGGTGGGATATTAAAAATCAAATCAATTTTAAAATCTTAGACAGCGGTAAATCATTTAAAAAAATGGAATCGTTGATGACTGGTAAGAACTTTTGAACGAAATAGACAATCAATACTTCTTTGTAATAGGATGGATTTCATTTCTGAAGATTCAAGAATTGCCAGCACCCAAACTATTCAGCTGACAACATTGGTATAGTTTTTTGGATCCAAAGTGATTCACTGTTGTTGATTGAAAACTGCAAAGTGTTATGGCTTGCATGGAACCACATTGGACTGACAATTATTGGAAACAAAACGACAAGTCTGGCTTATCTCATTACTAATTGCAATGACCAGTTTAACATGCGAGGGATTGAAAAAATCTGATGAATCTATGATTCCAAAATATCATAAGGTATTCAAGTTGCTGAAGACTGTGTGAAAGTATGGGAACGTGTAACTGGTGTGATTTGATATCCCTGATGCATCTAAAGATGAATCTGACCAGTGATAAATGCATCAACTTCCTGTCTTATCCCCTACACTCATTCATATTAATTATGTTTTCTGATAGATTTCACCATGATAATGTGATACTTTTATCGTCATGAGTTGGTTCAGGATCACTGTTTTGATTTTAAAAAATTCCATTTTCCACCTAAAACCCAGAGAGGAGCATAACTGAGGCAATCTGGGATTGTTTCATGAGTTGGTTCAGGATCACTGTTTTGATTTTAAGAAATTCCATTGTCCACCTAAAACCCAGAGAGGAGCATAACTGAGGAAATCTGGAATTTTTTCATGAATTGGTTCAGGATCACTGTTTTGATTTTAAGAAATTCCATTGTCCACCTAAAACCCAGAGAGGAGCATAAATGAGGCAATCTGGAATTTTTTCATGAATTGGTTCAGAATCACGGTTTTGATTTTAAGAAATTCCATTGTCCACCTAAAACCCAGAGAGAAGCATAACTGAGGTAATCTGGAATTTTTTCATGAGTTGGTTCAGGATCACTGTTTTGATTTTAAAAATTCCATTGTCCACCTAAAACCCAGAGAGGAGCATAACTGAGGCAATCTGGAATTTTTTCATGAGTTGGTTCAGGATCACTGTTTTGATTTTAAGAAATTCCATTGTCCACCTAAAACCCAGAGAGGAGCATAACTGAGGCAATCTGGAATTTTTTCATGAATTGGTTCAGGATCACTGTTTTGATTTTAAGAAATTCCATTGTCCACCTAAAACCCAGAGAGGAGCATAACTGAGGCAATCTGGAATTTTTTCATGAATTGGTTCAGGATCACTGTTTTGATTTTAAGAAATTCCATTGTCCACCTAAAACCCAGAGAGGAGCATAACTGAGGCAATCTGGAATTTTTTCATGAATTGGTTCAGGATCACTGTTTTGATTTTAAGAAATTCCATTGTCCATCTAAAACCAAGAGAGGAGCATAACTGAGGCAATCTGGAATTTTTTCATGAATTGGTTCAGGATCACTGTTTTGATTTTAAGAAATTCCATTGTCCACCTAAAACCCAGAGAGGAGCATAACTGAGGCAATCTGGAATTTTTTCATGAATTGGTTCAGGATCACTGTTTTGATTTTAAGAAATTCCATTGTCCACCTAAAACCCAGAGGGGAGCATAACTGAGGCAATCTGGAATTTTATCATGAATTGGTTCAGGATCTCTGTTTTGATCTAAGAAATTCCATTGTCCACCTAAAACCCAGAGAGGAGCATAACTGAGGCAATCTGGAATTTTTTCATAAGTTGGTTCAGGATCACTGTTTTGATTTTAAGAAATTCCATTGTCCACCTAAAACCCAGAGAGGAGCATAACTGAGGCAATCTGGAATTTTTTCATGAGTTGGTTCAGGATCACTGTTTTGATTTTAAGAAATTCCATTGTCCACCTAAAACCCAGAGAGGAGCATAACTGAGGCAATCTGGAATTTTTTCATGAGTTGGTTCAGGATCACTGTTTTGATTTTAAGAAATTCCATTGTCCTCCTAAAACCCAGAGAGGAGCATAACTGAGGCAATCTGGAATTTTTTCACCTCACATAAGTATGACATTTGCTTATCGCCCTGCAAGATTTAAGGAAGAGTTGTCCCAGAGATACTTTCTGGCATAAATGAAGTCTATGCCTCATCATGTTGTCCTCCATCCTCCTGCTTAAAGCGAACTTTCACGCAGTATGCACAATTTTTCTGGAATTTGAGTGTATAAGTACTGAAATTATGTTTTTTTTAATGAAGTGGTAGTAAATATAAGGTTCTGTAATATCTATAGATTTAATATTTGTACCAAAAAATATGTTGTATTGGTCTGCTTAATGGTGATATGTTTACGTATAAGAATAATTTGACCGAGAATTACAATGGACTCCGAATCTACAAAAAATATTTGAAACCAAGGTACGAAATGAGTATTCGAACTCTTAAATCGAAAGCAAGAGCGCTAACAATTTCCCATTAAGCTCTGCGAAAAATTTGTGGTTATATACCTGAACATAAAATTTAACGATTTCGATATCATTTTATGCTATTAAAGTGAAATAAATGAATTTTAGTTTTTAAATGAATACAATTTTTTTAAGTATTTGTGATTTGCTTGAAAGATAGAGAGAATAGAAGGAAATCAAAACATCGAATAGTATATCTGAAAATGATAACCACAAATAACAGGGAACTCAAATATATAATAATAGCACAGGCAACAGAGAGAGAGAGAGGGAGCAGAGAGGAGAGAGAGAAAGAGAGAGGAAGCAGAGAAGAGAGAGAGAAAGGATATTGGATACAAATGTTCTGTTTGAACGAAAATTTTCCTGTTTTCTTTTTAACATTCTATTACTTCAGTAATTGCATTTCAAGAAAAATTTTGTTTCTTTATCATAATTGCTATAAGAAAATTGAATAAAAATATTTAAGAAATTTAAGTAAAAATTTAAAAAGATTAAAAATTTTTTAAAGAAAGGCATTTAAAAAAGTGATTTTAAACAATTGTTATGAACACAGAATAGTTTGAATTAATTATTCAGATTCATTTAAACCAGAGATAAAAATGACAAATATTATGAAAAAAGAGCATTATTCTTATATTCGGAATTTTTGATGATAAAATTATTTATTAGAAGCAAGATTAATAACTTAGTTAATTCCTTTTATGAGACAATTTCATAATTAAATTTTTTTCCAATCTAACGATTTTTCATCTAGATTAGATTTGTATTTTAGATTACTAGTGTTAGTTAACTAATTTTCCTTTTTAAATTTTCAATTTAATGACTTTGTGTTTTATGTGTTAATAACTTTCAGTTTTTAAGGCATTAGTGAAAAGCACATTAATTTGTTTTACTGAAAGCATTTAGTTAAAAAAATAATGTTTTCATTTCTAAAATCTTGTGACATACAATAAAAACTTTTCTTTTTACATTTTTAACAATAAATCATACTAATTTAACGATGTCTTTAGTTTGTTTTAAAATATTTCCTTTTGTATAATGTCACATAATATTAACTAAATAAAGTAACATTTAAAAATCATCTTAGTTTGAGCTTTAAAAATAAGAACTCGTTAAAAGAACATCTCTTTTCAGTTTATGAGAAACGTAAGCACTTTTTAGCGTAATCTGTTTTAGTAAGCAATTATTTTCTCCTTTCTGGAAAGATAACTTAAAAATCATACAATTTTTGTGTGTGTGTTGTTTTGTTTAAATTCGGATCAAACGTTTCTGACAAGCTTAAGTCACTGTAACTGTATTGCAATATCATTGTATTGTATATTACAGAAATAATTTATACACTAAAATAAATTAAAAATATCAAAATATCTTTAATAAAATATTAAGAAGATACAGCGCATTACAAAAATTGAATGTCGTTGCTATATTTTCTCTTATTTGGGAGTTGAAATTGCATTATTTACTTAACACAATATTTATCCAATACAAGCGCTTCCCTAGAAAACTTCCTCTTTATAATACGTGTTACGAAATATATATTTTCTTTTATTAGTATTAGCATTATTTGACAATAATATCACCCAATGGTCATCGGACAGTGGTGGCTTGGTCAGTTAGGGCATCGTTCTTCATATCTTAAGGTAATGAGTCCAAATCACGGCTTAACTTCAGATCCACCGTGTGCATCCACTGCTAATGGAGGCTAGGGCACATTAAAACTGGGTGTGTTCGCAATGTCCTCCAAGTGAAATGATACCTTTGTAGATTACAGTCAAATATTGGGGATCTTCTGGTAGGTCCCTGCTTCAAAATCCCGAAGACTTTAATCGGATATTTCTGGCTAACTGTTAGAGCCCAACTCAGGGTTTTGTACAGGGAAGCATTGTGGTGAAACAACAACACAATGGTCATCAGCATCCAAGGAAGCATTCTATATAAATGATATCTTGTTCAGATTCTCTCAATGCTGAAAATATTTTATGTTTTAAAATTAAAAATAAATTATTTCATAGGCATTTTTTTGTATTTGTAATGCAAAATTATTTCAGATATCAAATGTTAATTAAATTCTTGATGCAATTTATGTTAAATCATTTTAAATTTTACGCAAATAGTTTTTGAAATTAAAATGAACGAAGTATCGCATATAATTTATTGTATTTAATATAAAAGAGTAAAAATTAAAATCTGAAAGGAAAACGCGCAAGATAATCATACGAAAAGGAGAAAACCAAGCAAATTATTTATATCTTTAAAATATCTTAGACATTCGAAATCGAAACAAAATATTCAAGTGGAATTAATTTAAAACTCAATTATTTATTCTAATTGTCACTTTAGTTACCAATTAACTGTAATAATGAAAATGTATAATACAAGACTAAACTGAAAATTCCTACACATATATAATTGTATTTATATAATATTCATATATTACATCATACATTATTGTATTTGAATCGATCCTCTAAAGTACGTTATCATATTTTCTTCCATTTTTATATACAAATCGATACCAGAACCACAAAAGTGGATGGTGTATATAAGAAATGGAAAATTTTTTCTCAAAATATGAACATATGAAATATGACATGAATAATATATATATATATATATATATATATATATATATATATATATATATATATATATATATATATATATATATATATATATATATATATATATATATATATAAATACGGTGACAACTTTATTCTGTTGACAAAAAATATTGAAAATATTGTATTAAACTAAAAACGCGGAATTTATTTTCAAAAAACTAACTTTACTTGAGTCATTTGTTACTTAGATACAGCATGTTTAAGTATTTTCAAAATGGTTCCCTTGGGCATCGATAAAGAGCCTTAAGCGTCATCGCGTAAAATTTTCTGCAATGGGCCGCAGTTCATCAAGTGATAATTTAGCCCATTCCTTCTTAAAAAGTAGCTTTTAGGCATTCCAAATTTCAACGTGGCTTAGAGCATACTCTTGATTGCAGAATAGACCAAACACTACAGTTCATTGGGTTCAAGTCAGGTGAACAGAGAGGGGGCGATTCCCACAGCTATGAAATCTGGAAGATTTGCTTGACACCTGTCTTGCGTTGCTTTCGCTCTATGAGAAGGGTTAGAATCTTGTTGAAGAGCCCAGATGCTATTTTTAAAAATATATTAGGCCCAAGGAAATAAAACCGACTGCTAAATTTCGTTGCAGTACATGGTCTTGTTCATTTTGACGTCTTGATCTATGAAAACCGAAAAAGTTTTTCTAGATTCACAAATGCCTCATCAAACTACAATTTTTGCCGAGATTCTACTCTTGTGGAAGTTCCAGAATGATCAGATGACCAGTAACGGTCATTTTGTCGATTATAGGATTGTCCAATTGTGAAAAGTTTTTCGTCCATGAAGATAAAATGCTTACATGGGTGATTTGCGGATTTTCGAAGGAGAGCTCGATATATTTGCAACCGTGCATGCTTATTTTGCTCAGTTAGTTTCTGTACTTTTCGAAATTTATATGGCTTGATCTTTTTTTGCAATATATCTAGCTGATTCTCTATTCACCCGTATTTCTTTATCTCATTGAGTTTCTTGGATTTCAGTTAGTTCGTTTCTTTAAAATTTTGCGAATTTCATTTGTATTCACAGCTCTTTCTTTTGGTTTTCGGGGTCTATCACCATCATGGCCAAGCTCAAAGAATCGTTTTATAGTAAATGATACCGTTTGTCTGTAGATATTCAGCTTCCTGGCAATCTGAGTTTACCTTATAACCAGACTCAAATAAAGAAATTATTTGTCATTGTTGGTTTAATATATTATTTCAAACAAGGAAATAAAAACTACCCATTTGTTTTACTAACATTAAGATTTCTCTTAAGGAAATGAAATTGTTATAAAAAGCGAAGGACATGAATTAAACCAATCAAAGGCAGTACAATTTTGTCAACAGCATAAAGTTCTCCCCCTCTCTCTCTCTCTCTCTCTCTCTCTCTCTCTGTATATATATACACTACTGGCCATTAAAATTGCTACACCAGGAAAGCGGCACACCACACACGTGAAATTTGCATGACAGGTAAAACTTGCTGTGATATGCAAATGATTAGATTTTCAGCGCATTCATACAAAGCAGGCGACAGTAGCGACATCTACAATGTGTATAAAACCAGAAATTTGACAGCAGTTTTCTCACACTCAATTTCCTATTCAACGTTGTTTTCGGCAAAGAAAGTTGTTGTAATGTCTCGTGTAAGAAGAAGAAATGCCTATCAGCACGTGTCTGACTTTGATCGAGGAAGGATTATAGCCTACCGGGATTGCTGTTTATCGTACCGCAATATTGCTGCTCGCGACGGTCGAGACCCCATGACTGTTAGCAGAATATGGAATCGATGGGTTCAGGACAATCATTCGGAACGTCATGCAGGATCTCAGCGATCCCCCATCACTAACAGCAGAGAAGACAGACATCTTATCCGCATGGTCACAAGGGATCGTACAGCCACGTCACGAACCCTGAGTCGAGAAATGGAGTCATTTGCAAGATAACAAGTTTCTGCTCGAACTGTTCGACAACATTTGCAGCAGCATGGATTGTCTGCACGGCGACCATGGCTTCGGCTACCATTGACGCCGCGTCACACACAGGAGCGCCTTCAATGGTGTGATCAGCGACGAACCTGGACGCGGGAATGGCATCACGTCCTCTTTACAGATAAATCTCGGTTCTGTATACAGAACCATGATGGTCTCATCCGTGTTTGGAGGCACCGTGGAGAACACGCATTGCCAGCTTGCATTGGACATCGCCATACATGGCTCATCTGCTGGAGTAATGGTATGGGGTGCCATTGGATACACGTCTCGATCACCTCTTGTTCGCATTACCGGCACTTTGAACAGAAACCGTTACATTTCCGATGTGTTAAGGCCCGTGGCTCTGCCCTATATTCGAGGCCTCCCTAATGCTTTGTTTCAACAGGATAATGCACGACCACATGTTGCCCGTACTGTTCTGAACTGCCTTGATACAGAACAGGTTCGACTGTTACCCTAGCCAGCACGTTCTCCTGATCGGTCACCAAATGATAACGTGTGGTCAATGGTTGCCGAGCGATTGGCACGCCATCACTCACCATCCACTACTGTTGCCGAACTGTGGCATAGTGTTGAAGCTGCTTGGACTGAGATTCCCGTACATGCCATACAATCTCTGTTTGACTCCATGCCTAGGCGGATAATTATTGCAGCCAGAGGTGGCTGCTCTGGGTACTGATTTCTCAAGATCTATACATCCTAATTTCCTGTAAATCTAATCACTTGTTCTTTCCACTATAATGTATGTGTCCAATAAATATCGTTCTGTTATTTGCATTCCTTCTTGGTGTAGCAATTTTAATGGCCAGTAGTGTGTATATATATATATATATATATATATATATATATATATATATATATATATATATATATATATATATATATATATATATATATATATAGTATTATTTATAAAATACTGCACAATACATTTATTTTACTTGAGTACGATCCTCTAAAGTACGTTATTATATTTTCTTCTATTTTTAAATGCAAATGGATACTAGAACCGCAAAAGTGGATGGTGTATCAGAAACGGAAACATTTTTCGCGAAACATGAAATAACCTAGTAAAAAAACATCAATATGAATGTACATGAAGTAAAAGTAAATCAAATTTTGTCGTCGAACTCCCCTTGTACCTTCCCAAAAAACTCACCAACATCCTCATCAACCTGTTCAACAACCCGTGACGCTACAGTGCTATGCCCGCGGGAGAAGGAGAGCGCTTAACTGTATTGACTTTAACTGCGATATTGATACACAGTTGAATATTCAGTTTGCAGAGAGGGAAAGAGGGTGCGCACGGCAGCGCAGGATGCAGAATAATCGCCAACGGCTTCTCGTTGAAATGATTTTGATCTATATTTGGCGAGAATACACACATTAATATACTCGCAATATTTTTCATAAATGGCGCAATAAATATTTGAATATAAATTTTTCGGTTTCAAAATGATAGTTGCGTTGAATGGGAATTCATATTGATGTTGAAGACACAGACTGGAAACAAAATATTTTGGGGGAAATTGAAGAAAAAAGGATAGAAAATTGGAAAATAGAGATTTATTTAATAATAAAATGGGAATATCTGTAACTGGTTGATCAATAGAAATCATTGACTGTTTGGATGATAGATACATTTACTAATTGATTGATTGATAAAGACTTTGGACTTATCAATCAATCAATTAGTTTTTAATTGTATGTTTAAAATTGGCTGATAAATATTGATAAAAAATAAATTTTATTTTGTTTAAGTAATCAATTGTTTTTGAGCATTTTTCAAAAAATTATTTCTGAAATCTGTATTACTTTTTTTACTTTTTCAATAAACTAATTGAAGTCATGAATGAATTGAAACATAACATTATAATCAATAAAGATAATCTATTCAAAAGTTAATCAATCAATCAATCAATCATGAATTTGATTCTTTCTTCAGGACTGCCTGTTTGTAAAGGCTTGGAATTCACTTAAGACTGTAAGTTTTCTTCGATATTAATCTTTGTGTAAAAGTAATGATGCACAATGATGAACTGAAAATATCGGGAATACGAAAATCATACTGAAAACAACTGGCCTAGAGTTTAAAAAACATAAAAATATTTGAATTCTTAATGATTCTATAAATGCTAATATTTCACAATTTTAACGGTCAGTAATATTTGGATATTGTAAAGATGGCAGCTTAAGGCTGTTATTACGCTACTATTTTTACCTTCCCGGAAGTCATGGAATTTGACTTCCAGAAGGACTTTTTATAAATAGCGCGTTACAGACGTTTTAAAAAAATATACTTTTTTAAAAAAAGTCCGGAAAATTCCCAAGCACTCACTACAACAGAATGCAGTCATTATTTCCTATAATTTCCTACGGTTGTTGAAATAGAACACGGAAATTAACAGTCTGTAAGGGAATGTCTCACAGTTAGACTTCTGAAAGCTCCAGCTGAGGATATTTTGATACAGTGCAGTGGATAGCTTAAAGTCTGAAAATCGCAAATTGCTTTTTCGGAGTACTTCTCGTAGTTAGGGACCGTATTGACATGTCGCAAGGAAAGAAACCCGGAAAACGTGCACTATCCATCTCGTCTGAAAACAAAGGGGCAGTGCGCATTCCCCATTCTTCTGTGGTGACTGGGATCGATCCCAGGATTTTTTATGCTTCAAAGAGCGCTATTCTGCTTTTAGGCCAAGATGAGCTTCAGTTAGTGACACTTTGCACTAAATGGACTCATCTAAGCCTAAATAGCTGAACAGCCGAAAACCCTATTTAGTGAATTTAAAAAATAAATGTGATTACAATATTTGCAATATTAAAATGGATTGTTTTATGTTGTTGTTGCTTATCCCCGACTGGCGTGACAGTACCATCACACCAGCCCCATGAATCCAAAAATAGTCAGTCTTTCAAGCACCACCTCCGGTCTCAACTCCATGTTCTCCTCTCTCACACCCAATACACTGAAAAATATGAGATGGGGAGGCCTCAACCACTCGACATTTGGGACAGAAAGGGTAGACCTTGGTACCAGAGACGTGTCTCTGAAAAAGCAGGTGACCACTTCGCAGTCTTGTCAGAGCCGTTTGGCTGCATTTCCTTGGCAGTATCAAAACTTTCTAATCCAAGATTCATGAAAAGTGGGGTGTAGGAGCAGCTTCTGTTGGTAAGAGTACCTGGAGCACCCAAGGGTTGAAGTCTGACTTTGCTCCGTTGCTCCAGGCTTTAGCTGGACATAGTGGAGTGGCCTTCTCGCCTTGGGTGACCCTACCAGGAAATTACTCTCCCGACGTACTTCACCCACTCCGAACAAGAACACCCCCTCACCGGCAACTAGTGCACACTATGAGGCAGCCTGTGGGACTTAAGGAGGTAGGATTGTTTTATAGATTTTAAATACATTTTAGGACAACTTAAGTCATTCGGAAATAAATTTAAGCCACGTCTTTTGACATCTTAGAGTTGATAATCTAATGGCAGAAGTAAAGCCGCTTAAGACATTTAGCATCTACACTATAAATTAGCATCCGGCCGGACATTTTGTAGAGAGAGGGCCGAATTCACATGCAAGAGAAGAAACTCTGAAAACTCCCAAACACCTATCCCAATTGACATGCATGCAGAATCCAGAATTGCAGCCTCCATCTCCCGATGTTTAACAGTGGCTGGAATTAAGCCCAGGACCTCATGTCCTAAAAAGCACTGTCCTACCAAATTAGTAAATAAATGTATATGTTTGGAAATGTTGTTTACTGAGCCTTAGCTGCCTATTGTAAAAGCACCCATCAATCTCATACAAGGAATGCTATAAGTTCGATCTTGACGTAGCCTAAAAAAGCACGTGCTTTTAAGATCTATGCAAGTTAAGTAGTATTTGTTTATTGTCGATGATATAATATAAGTTTAACATGATGGTTGCTTTTCATCATGCCGGTCTCATTACATATAAAATATTGTGAGAAAGAAACTTAAAATTGGCAGGAATAGTTCCCACTGTAAACACAATGAAGCGTACTTTTTTAGGCGATTTCTATTGAATTTCTGAAAATTCTTGATTTCTGAGTGATTGAGTGGTAAACTATCTGGTGTTCAGTTGACGAGTTCAGTTTTCACACATTTTAGTAGTAGATGCCTTTTGAGATTCGAAACCCTCATACATAATTCTCACATATACATGACTCTATCGAAGTAGAGGTTACAAACATAGACTTCGATAGAATCATGTATTATAAGTACATTCTTATGAGGTAAATCTAATAATTATTAAGTTGGATGTTGGTAATTAATAGAGTTGTGTTGAACGAATATGATTTTTACAAACTCCAATTTGAGTTCCTTATTTTAGTACATGATGCAAATATATGCACATCCAAGGAATATCTATTGTATAATCTTAAGTAAATAAAAAGATTATGAGAATGATATGACAAAGTATAAAAGAATAAAAACATTTTTATTGTTAAAATATCGTAGCAGGAATTATAATTTAGACATTTTACTAAAAAATTTATTACTAAAAAATTATTGTTCA